>PVKU01015494.1:0-18018 GCA_004027475.1 Anoura caudifer | reverse complement strand
AAAAAAAAACCCACAAAAAAATTAAAAAACCGAAAAACACCAAAACCGCTAATTCTTGCTGTTATCAATCTTGCCAAGCTGATTTTTCTGGGCTTGAAGACTGTAGTGGCCGAGGGGTGACCGTATTGTTTTTTTTTTTCTCCTTGTTCAGCACTCAGTTTACTCTGGCCTACTGTCCTCAAAGGTGTCCCAAGATTTTCTGCCCAGGGACCCAGGCGTGAACTGTGGTCGCACGCCCACAAGTCCTGATGTTCCCTGAATTTTCCTTGCACAGGTTCCAACTGTCCCACGAACACAGTTCAACCCCTACGGTGCCCAGGGACTGCGAGCGCTGGGTCTCCCTGGGTGTTTACAAAGTCGCGTGGGCGCAGACAAAAGTGTGCACTCCAGCTCCATCGTGCAGTCCTCCCAGGGCTATGAGATCTTAACTCCTCTCTGTGAGATTTCAAGCAACCAGGTTTATGCCAGCACTTCCGGGTCCCTGTTTGGCTGATCAGGGAGCGGTTGCCCCAGCTCCCTCCCTAGAGTCTTACGGCCAGCCCTGGCCCGGTTTCTCAGCTCCTGCCCCGGTCTCTGCACCGCCGGAGTACTCTCCTTACCGTCCAGTTTTTCAATGTCTGCTGCAATTTTCGATAATCTGTGTTCAAATATGCTGTGTTTCTGGTGTCTGTTTGCTGTGCTGCATTGAAAAATGTCCCATTTTAACACCTGTGTGGGGGAGGCAGAGGGATGTACATCCTATTACTGCGCCACCATCTTCTCTCCCCTATTCCATTGTTTTTTATGTCTGTCTTTATACCAGTTTTGAAATTAACTTACTACAAAACCACAGTGATTAACTTAACACAAAGCGACTGTAACTTGTAGTTAAGTTTTGAAAGTGTGAGTTCTCCAGCTTTGTTTTTGTTTTGGCTATTCAGGGTCCCTGGAGATTCCATATGAATTTTAGGGTGGATTTTTTTGCTTATTTATGCCAAAGAACAACAACAACAAAAAGACATTGTTTTTTTGGTAGGATTTGCGTTAAATCTGTAGATCACTTTGGGTAGTTTTGACAATGTTAAGACTTCAGTCCATGAATGCTGGATGTCTTTCCATTTATTTGTGTCTTTAATTTCTATTAGCCATGTTTTGTAGTTTTCATTATACAAGTCTTTTGATTCCTTGGTTAAGTTTATTCCTAAGCATCTTCTTCTTTTTGATGCAATTGTAAATGGAATTGTTCTCTTAATTTCCTTTTCATATTGTTCATTTTAAGTGTATAGAAATGCAACTGATTCTTGTGCATCCATTTTGTATCCTGCAACTTTGCTGAATCTTTTATTAGTTCTAAGTTTGTTGGTGGCCATCTATAGGGTTGGCCATCTAACATAGATCATGTCGTCAGTGAACAGAAGTAATTTTACTTCTCTTTTCCAACTTGGATACCTTTTATTTCTTTTTCTTGGCTATTTGCCGTGGCTAGGACTTCCAATACTATGTTGAATACAAGTGGTAAAAGTGGGCATCCTTGTCTTTTTCCTGATCTTAAAGGACAAGAGGGAATATTTTTTTAAATCCTCTTTCCTACATCAGTAATGGCAGAACATTTAGAGTTTTTTGTTTGTTTGTTTTTAAATGCAGAGGCTGGCGGCGTCTGTGGAAATGGGGGTGGAGGAGCTGGGAAGGGAAGAAAGCTGGTGGGCCAGGGCTTGGAGCCGCACTGGGGGAACTGCAGGGATATGGGGAGTCAGCTGTCACTGAGACATGCCCCAAGGAGTGGGGCTTACACTAACCACTGGTGGCCTGGTCCACATCACCCTATCCCCATCCCCATTCAGTCCAGTCCTTTTGGCCTTTATGGACTTCCAGCACACCTGACCTGTGGGGGGCTTTGCCTCAGGTGCTGAAGGAGGAAGCAGGTGTCCCACACAGTGGAGAATCCAGGGTTCTGTAGCCCCAGGCTCACTTACCAAGGAGAAGGGTGTTTTGGAACTTTAGTTCTCCATTCTTCACACATTTCCCCCTCAACACAAGGAGTTTAAAATCCCTCATTCCAGTTACCATAAAACTGCATTACAGGAATTAAACAGACTTTTATAAATTGTTGCTTAAATCTGACTCCCACATAGCCTCAAGTTTCCAGGAAATGATCATTTAAAGCTAAACTCTGAAGTAAACTGGGCCATCTTTACTCACAGTAAAAACTTTGTCAATATTTTTCCTAACTTTGTATAAGTTTTCAGCTGAATATTGACCTTCTTTTTAATAAGGGGGATTTCCTATACACATGAAATCTTTTTTATTTATTAAGGGAGATTTCCTATTCACATGAAATCTTTTATTGCACTTTGCATTCCACATGAATTCAAAAATACTGTGAAGAAAACAAACACAAATGCAATGCTCAGGTGGAGCAAAGCCTTGCTTTTTGGCATCCTCAGGTTTTCACTTTGCTTCTTTGAAAGTCAAATTTCATTCTTTTACAAAGAGCATAATTAAATGTTGGGAGGCTTGGGACCTATGATTATAGTCAACATGTAGTGTAATCCAGTTTCACAAGGTGTGATTTTCATCTAAATATGATGAAGTTCTTTGAAAGGCAAATAATGCCATGGAAGCTGTATTTTCAATGGAGAAAAAACCAAAACATGTTTCTGTTTGTGTTCTACCTGAATATATTTTCATTTGTTTGGAAATAACAAATAGTCTCCTGATATAGAAGAGATAACTTTGGAAATGCAAAGGTAATTTTGCTCCTGGGTATCTACAAATTGTCTACATAAACATGCTTCACTGCCAGGTGTTATAAAAAGGTATGGTATTTGTGACACTGGAAAAGCCAATGCCTGTCACCTACTAGACCCAATAATCAGAGACAGGGATTGAATCTTTATGGGTGCTTTATTCAAACAGCCAGCGATCTGAGAAGATGGTGGGTTACACGACCTAACAGACCGTCTCAAATTCCATTTTAAACTGACCTTCTTTATAAGGAAAAGAAAAGCGTAGGTAAGGAGTTTGGAATTCAGGGGAAAAGTTAATCAGATTAAAGCTGCAGCATTCTTTCATCTGTACCCTGGGCGGTGGTCTTTATCTGTGTCCTGGGTGGTGAACATCTCTCCCTGGAGTATGGTGGCTTAGATACCTTAGCTACCATCTTGAATTGCTTGCAGTCCTGAGGCACAAAGGTAGAAGTGCTTACGGTCTCCTGGAGTCAAGGTGGGTCATACCTTCAGTTCCTGGAACAATAGCTTTTATATACATTGATTACTAAGCTTATTATCTATTAACTGAAACTAAAATTTTTCCAACATTTGAGTCACCCCTATCATTTAGGATTCAAACATGGCAGTGAATTAAAGTTATGTGAGCGCTGACATAGATGGAGAACTCTAGATAATAATGATGTCACAGGTGGGCACAGGTAACCAGGTTCTTGGTGATTGCAGACAAAGAATTGAACTGTACACACAGAGTTTAAAGCAGAAAGAGAGAGCAGATTTATTGAGTGATAGTACACTCCACAGAACATGGGAGCAGGCCACCTCTGAGCAGAGACTGGCCTCTGGGACTGGAGGGACTCTATTCTAATAGGGCAGATATTTCCTGGCTAGTTTTGGCGGGCTTTTATTGCATATGTACAAGTAGTTATATTACTTTAAAGCTACTGTGCATGTGACCTCCCATGATTTTCCTTGATTGGCCACCAGAGAAGGGGATTGCACAATGTTAATTTATTATAATGCTACTATAATGAAGCAGGGGTCATGTAATATCTTCTGCGTGGGTGCATTCATGAGTCACCATGATTCAGCACTTTTCCAGAAAGCAGGAACAACCAGTCTTAGAACAGAGTCTCGGTCTTGTATGCATCTCTGGAGTTTCCTTCTTCCTGACTGTCTCCTGCCTCAGTGACACCCTAAAAATCATTGAATCCTACCACCTAATTTTACAGCAGGAGAAACCGAGTCCTAGGAGGATAAATTATATACCCAAGTTCATGTAGTTCGCACACCTACCATTTTTGGGCTGTGAGCGTTGTGCTGGCACTGTGCTCTGGAGGGCATTTGTTTAGATGAGCAGTAGTGAGTAACAGGTTGGATTTTAATATCAAATCACTAATTGCTTTTTTTCTTTCTAAGAGAAAGCAGTCTTATCTAAAAAGGAAGGACATTTAGCATTTTTGTTTCTTTTTCTGAGATATGTGATTTTGTAAATTATACTGTTGTAACTGAGTTATATTTAGCCATTTGGATTTGAGGGGGCTTATTGTCCCCAGCTGTTCTAGTTTCAAACTGATAATTTTCTGATTTTTTTCAAATAAATAAACATTTAAGGGAAACAAAGAAAAGGAAAACCAATGTCATCTATACTCCTTTTGTTCCTAATGTCACAGAGATGGTTATATGCAATAATCCTGGCCATAAAACACTTGAGTAGAAACATGATCCAGAATAATTGGACTTGGATGTGAAGTTTTAGAGATTTTAAGCAATTAATGTTGCTTATGATTTTTAAATGTGTATGCCTAAGAATGATAAATGATTTTTTTAAAGTATGTCTAATTAAGTTGAATAGAGCTCTTTTGATAAGAATAAAATAAAATGCTGTGATTAAAAGAAAAATAGTTCACACTGTGCCAGAAACTTTATTTTATTTAAGGTCTCCACACAGTTTTGTGTAAGCTCCCTGACCTCATTTTGCAGATGGGTAAACAAAGGCTCTGAGAAGTTTAGTGACCCTGTCTGATTTGGAACCGTGATTGGCAGATGTAAAGCACAGCATGAACTTTCCATGATATATCCCAAACACAGGCCTGAAGCCACATCTCTGATTCTTAGCTCATGGCAGACACTGGGTGGGGGAGAACCTTGTGCCCCTTGGGGACCAAGGGTGGAAGAATTACCCAGTTGCCAGTACATGGGCTGGGAACATTTGGGGGAAGGGCATCTATTCAAAGAGCTGGGAAACTTTTGGGACCTCAGAGGATGACTGGGGTGCAAGGAAGGAAACTGAGGCCCAGAGAAGCCACAAGAGTTGCCTTGTTAGTACCTGGGATTGTGCCCCAGGCCACTCGATTTCTCTGTGATTCCATGGCTTCCGCTTCTTTCCTCACAGCTGAAGACCAGCAGTGGAAAATATGGATCTTGACACAGAGTAAAGTGTGGATTGGGGAACACTACAAAGTCAGAAGGTAGAAACACTCATAAGAAAATTAAAAGAGAACATAGGCCATGCAGCTGGGAGGGTGCTGTTGGGACTGTTACAAGATGGATGCATCTTGTACCATCACAAAGCCAGGAAGGGATGCTTGGTGTATTGTTGATGGGCCTTGTGATGAGAATTGGAGGGTGTATGATTTCTGGCTCAATTCTCACTTAAATCTAGCCAGTTCTTCAAAACATATGCTGCATCTGTGTGTCAGAATGAGACCTGGAGCTCAAAGCCCATATAAAGATAATCTTTATAGAGTAATAATAGTTAATATTTATTGAGTCCATTTGTGCAACAGGCACAGAACTAAGGACTCTTAGTATATTACTAAGAATCATCAGGCCAATAAGCAGAAGGATTGTGATCTATCAGGAAAAAGAAAATAATCTGCAAAAACAGATGCTGAGGAGCAGCAGTGTTTATGGACATTTCCAGTTTGTTTTTTTCAGAGATGCGCTTCTAAGCGCAGCCTGTCCTCCAGCCAGTGTGAGAAGGAAAGAGGAATGCCAGTGGGCAATTTGTGGGCAGCTTCTCTGGGCCAGGCCCTGGGCTGGGTGTGCCACAGATGTCATGTCATTTCATTCTTGCAGTGCATCCTGAGGGTGGGGTGTCACTCTCCATAGTTCCTGGGTAGGTAGAGCTGAACTTTGGACAGGTATAACTAACTAGCTCAGGATCCCAGGATTAGATAATGTAGAAGCTGGGATTTGAATAAGGAATGAGAATCCAAATTTCAGGACTCTTGTTGCCTCTCAAGATGAAAAACAGATTCATCTTGGCCATGCCTGTCAAATTGTAGCTAAGCAGAGAGCCTCAGGTAAGAGTCCCCAGATACAAACGTGAGAAAAATGGAGATTTTCTAAAATAAAACCTTTACTGGTGAGACAATCCAGCCATACCACACTTCAAAAAACACCATAGCTACTGCTTATGGAGTTCAAGTGAATGCTATTGATTTAGTTTTATTGGTGCCAATTTTTGTGCCTCCAGGGAAAAAATATACCAAAGCTTAAGTCTTCTCAAGCATATCAAAGCAGTTCAATTCTGGAAGTCACAGTACTTGCAATAGAGAAGCAGTGTTCTGTAACAGGTGAGTCATTTTTCTCCCTGCTAGCACCTCATTATAGCTTTATTTCTGATTGTAATGGTAATATTCACTCATGCACAATTTAAACAATTCAGAAAAATACAAAGACAATAATACAGAACACCAGAGCTTACTGATTGAATTCTTAGGACAGTGTGTAATGTGATCCAGAGCATAAATTGTTAATCTGGAAGACATTTCTTTTTTTTTTTTTTTAACTTTTTTAACATTGTTTAATTAATTAATTAATTATTTTTTTTTACAATTTTTAAAAATTGTTTTTCAAGTATAGTTTTCTGCCTTTTCCCCCACCCCTCCTCACCACTCCAGCCCACCCCACCTTTCTCCCCCATTTCCACACCCCTTGTTATTGTCCATATGTCCTTTATACTTGTTCCTGCAAACCCTTCACCCTTTTCCCCCTTTATCCCCTCCCCTCTGATCACTATCAGCCTGTTCTCAATTTCAATGTCTTTGGCTATACTTTGCTTACTTGTTTGTTTTGTTGATTAGGTTCCTGTTAATGGTGAGATCATATAGTATTTGTCTTTCATTACCTGGCTTATTTTACTTAGCATAATGCTCTCCAGTTCCATCCATGCTGTTGCAAAGGGTAGGAGCTACATTCTTTCTGCTGCATAGAATTCCATTGTGTAGATGTACCATAGTTTTTTGAGCCATTCGTTTACTGATGGACACTTGGGTTGCTTCCAGCACTTGGCTATTGTAAACTGTGCTGCTATGAACATTGGGGTGTATAAGTTCTATTGGATTGGTGTTTCAGGGTTCTTAGTATATAATCCTAGCAGTGGAATTGCCAGGTCAAAAGGCAGTTCCATTTTTAGTTTTCTGAGGAAATTCCATAGTTTTCCACAATGGTTGCACAAGTCTGCAATTGGGAAGATATTTCTTGAGAAATTTTATACATTGTGCAGTAAGCTATATGTATATAATTTTAGGGCTGCACATTCCTAGAATTTTGTTAAAAGGAAAGCATTAAAATAACATGGAAGTAGTCATGACCTAGGACTGTTTGCGAAGATAGCTTCCCATTATGGTCATGGATTTATGGATTTTGAAGGGGCAGTGCCTCCCTAAAAATACAATCACAATGGGAGACAGTGTTTTATTCTCTGCTGAGATATCGTATGCCCTGCCACCCTTTGAACTCTGGGTGTACTAAGTCTCTCTTAAAGCACAGCAAACCCAGTGTGAATCAGGGTTATCATCATGAGACCACCATGACTCAAAGCAGTGTTAGTCGATGTGTGCAGTGCTGTAGGAGATGGCTGGTGCTGAAACCAAAGGCTGGGTGGGGAGGCTGTACAGTGTTATGACTCAGAGCTTGTGTTCTAGAGCTTTAGTGCCTCTACTTACTTGCTGTGGAAAGCTAGGTAAATTAATTAACCTCTCTGAGACTCAGTTTCTTCATATGTGGAATCAGGATAAAACAAACCCTTGCACAAAGGAGAGTATTAAAAAATTATGTGTGTTTAATACTTTAATTTGATTGGTAAGTGGTATGCATTCAATATTTGACTTGTGATTTTCAAATGCAGTAAGGACAATAATAGAGGTCCCAAATAGGGAGCAGGAACTTTGTTCATTTTACTTCAAGCCTCCTAGTAATAGAGAGATGGAAAAGTGGCTGCAACCTGAACAGATGGTGGCATGTGTTAGGAGAGGCTGGCAAATGCACCCCAAACTTTCAGGAGTTTAACACATAAAGGTGTTTGTCTAGCTGATGTGGTTTGGACGGCTCTTCTTCAGGTGTTGACTCAGGAACCCAGGCTGTTTCCATTTTGTAGCCAGTCATCTGGAACATGCAAGGTCATTGCAGAAATGGAGAGGGGGCTGGATATGCTTTGGATGCTTTTAAATATCATGTCTGAGGAAGGCATACATCCTTTTCCACCCATACCATAGCTAGACAGAACCCAATCACATGGGCTCTCCCCAAATGCAAGAATGTCAGAAATAAAAAGTGCATGTGAATCCTTGGTGAGCAGCTGTGGCCTCTGCCCCCAGGGGCTACCGTGTTGTAAATAGTGAAGTAGAAATCACTTATGTTATTACCAGGTGAACACTGATTGTGACTTTCAATAGGCAACTTTCTGGAGGCTGGGAAAACTTGTGTCCTGGGTTTGGGAATCTGTTTAGAAAAACAGCAATGTTGCATCATCCTGGAAATCTTATATTTACATACCTTACACAATGCTTTTACAAGAGGCAGATGACTACAGAGAAGGATGATGTACTATTTTGTTTTCTTTTTTTCCAGGAGAAGTGCTTCCTCCAGGAGAGGTACTCATCTTGGCCAATCTTCCTTAAAACTGTGCTTGCACTTATAATGCTATTTATAGCTAAGGATGCAAAGCCTAAAACATATGCACTGAAGGTTATTGGTGACCCAGATTATCAAAGAAAGGTTGTTTGTCTCCTGATAGGCTGGTTACTAAGGTAGGGTGATTTAAAACACATTTTAAATAAAGCCTTATAAAAACCTGTTTAATTCTTTAAAGTTTTAATGACTAAATGATTAGCCATTCCTTATTTGGGCTCTGCATGTGACCAGAACGCACAGGCCCATATCAGACAAAGTAGGTATTTACAGGAGAATTATTGATAAACTATTCAATGGATTGATCACACTAGATTGGCCTGTGTTTCTCACTAAACTCCTTGAGGGAAGGGGACAGATGGAGCCTGCCTGTTGTAACCCAATGCCTGGCACAAAATATGTATTTTAAAATGTTGATTATTATAAAATAACAAAGTTTAAAATTAACTGTTTAGTACATTAACTGATCTCTCCAATAAATAAAGTATCAGTGATTCTGTCTGTAAATGTTCATCATTTCTCCTGCAGTCTAAATGCCTCCCTTGCTCATACTATTGTCGGAAACTCAGTTCTTGCCGACACAGTAAAGATCAGCAAGTTGGTTAATATGCAAGCAGAGTTTATTAGTAATGTGTTCTTAGGGAAGATAATGGGCCCAGCTTAGGTGAGCAAGAGAGGCACAGGCCCCTGGTCCACTTGTCCTGAGGACTTACGTAGTTTGCGGGGTGAGATGAGGGAGTTACATATTGATTGGCAGGTAAAGGTGGTGTCTGCCTTCCCCCGGGGGGATGTGACCACCTAAACATAGGCATGTGTTTGGTCTGATTCCCAGGGTTCTTATCTTTGCTCCAGACCACATCTGGCCATCTATTGTAAAGCAGATATGACAGTTAATTAAAGTGAAGACAGTTAACCAAAGTTATTTATGGGTTTTGTTTGTAAGCACTGTGGATACCTTATAAAGCAGATAAGATGTGTCCCAAGGCAGCTGAAGTTATTTATGGGCTTTTTCTGTAAGCATTATGGATCCCTTCCACCCCTCCTCCTTCTACGTCCACTAACATCTCCCTAACAATAGTAGTCATAAGCTTTGCACGGCCTCTTATAAAACATATAAAACCTGGATTCTAAAATCAGGTTGATTGTCCTTGTCGTAATCACTAATGTAGCCCATACAGATGTATTTCTTCACAGCCACTCAATAAGTATTTAGTAGGATCCAGTGTAGCACTGGATGGCAGCTCCCACTTGTAACTGAGGGGAACATGGAGTGCATACTAGCTCTGTGGCAGAATGAAGGGATGGTGACATAAACTGCTACTGTTCTCGCCTCTCCACGTCTGACTACTTTTTCAATAGGCAGCCTCATCCAGGAATTTAAAGCAGAGCCAGTGTTCATTTTTCTAGAGCCCCCAACCTGGCAGTAGGAGGGATTCTGAAGAATTCAGCTCCAGCTCATTCCTGTGGTCTCATCTATCACAGCATAAAATTAAAAATATTTTCATTATATTATAATGTGACTGGAAAAACCCTTTGTGTTTAACAGAGTTTACAGTAATGTGCTTTTCTCAAATTGAATCCCTTCACATTCATTCATTCCACACTATTTGCAGAGAAGTTACTATGCGTACAGACCTTCGTCGTGGAATGCAGAGTCCTCCTCACCACTGCCCCTTAAATTCTTAGCCATGGTCAAAATACTGGCCCTGGGAACAGAGAAAACTGCAGACTCTGCTCCACACACTGCCATTAGGATCTTCCCATGGACCTTGTGGATCTTACATCCAAGACCCTTCTCATCCTGTTCGGATTGGTGACCCATTTTGGGGCTTTCTTCCTGGTGGAGGCTCAGGGCAGCTAGAAGAGCTGTTTCAGTCTGGGTTCCCTCAGAAGCAGGCTCTGTGTAAAGATTCAGGTGTAAGTAATTCATTTTATGGGATAGGGGTTATGATCCCAGGCAACACCAGAGGGGAGTAGGGAGATGAGTCGGGAGGGAGGCAGCTGATCCACTTGTGTTGTCAAATAAATCAACCCTGTGGACAAGAGCTTAACTCTCCCTAACTGTAAACACTCACCCAGTCATCCTGCCTGAGGTGGGGTTAAGAGAGGGGGCCAGGAATTCCTGCAGCAGCCTAGTAGTCCTGGATGAGGGTCTTTGGTGGGTGAGGATTAATTCCCAGCACCTCAGGCCTGCTGGACTCCTGAAATGAGCCTGCTTCCATAATCAGAGAAATGTTCAAAAGCCAGGTGTGTCTGAGTAGGGTGGCACCTAGGGTCAGGAGAGCTCTGCTCCATCTCAGTAAACTACCTGAATTTAGGCAGATGCTGTTATCCTGGAGCAACACAAATTTCATGTGGCTTTTCCAATATATCACCTGTGATTTCATTCTGGATGGCAGATGCTATCAGTTGCTGTGCCTTTTGCTGATACTTGGGGCAGATTTTGCTGTTTTGTTGTTGGTTGGTGATATTTAAGTATTTTAAACGGTTTTGTGTATGTGTGAATGCTTGTTAGTTGTTACAAAGAGTACCTTGTTTAAAGTTATATATACAGCTGCACTGAGACATTCCTGTATTCTGAGGGGTAAATAGGTTTGAGTAAAAATGGTTATATTAATGCAGTAAATGGCATTATTATTTAAACAATAGAGTTCTGAGTCTCAGTAGAATAATGGTGCCTGCATAGATCCAAATCTCTTCATAAAACTTCCTCCTCCCCCAAAATCACCCAAATCACAAACAGAGCAAATTAAAACCACCATTTACACAAGCCCACAGTATCAAGAGACAGTTCCACAAACTTCATGTTACTTATATGGAATGGGATAAACACCCAGGTCCAGCCAGGTGGCTCTGGAGGCCACCCATGTCTGGAGTGTTGGACAGAGACCGCAGAGAATAAGTGGAGAAAAGAACAGGAGTCCAGGGAGCCTGGAGTGACCAGCCTAGACATCACCTCCAGGGCAAGCCTTATCCTGAGTGGAAATACTTGAATGCCTGTAAGAGTCTTGGGAAGGACAGGTTTCAGGACAGGAAAATTTGGAAGGGCACATGCCCCTTGGACACTGGGCAATGTGGAGAAAGAAGAGGATCAAATTAAGAGTCTTGCAGAAATAAAAGAATCACAAAATCACAAGACACCTTTTCTCCCTCCAAGAATCAGCACTATACAATAGACTGCACTTCACTATGTTGACAGTAGAGGGTATGATTGAATCAGAAGCCTAGTTAGCTGCCCCAAGCCCTGCCCCTTTTCTGCAGCAACTTGTCTAGAAAGGAAAATCTATCATAAAAGGAGCAGAAAACGATGGACAACATGCAAGCAACACTTTAATAAGAAGAAAACAAAGTTTGAAAATCAGAACTTTTTAGGGTTTGAATATTTTCACTCCCTCTCACATACAAAAAGCTGAAGAAAACAGCAATATAGCATTCCAACATTAATTACCTAAATATCCTGAGTGAGCATTTTCATGTCTCTTGAATCAGAGATTCATAAAAAATTAAAACTAAATTGGATTAAATCCAGGAAGATGTGAAATGAAAGTTGGCTGAATGCAGAAAAAAGAAATTAGGGAGATCAAATGGCAGTAGAGTAGGCAGAAGTTACACTTACCTCCTCTCTAGTCCATGCTGGAATTGCAGCTAAAATACAGAACAATCAGCCTGAATAACCAACTGAAGCCTAGCTGATGGAAGTCTTGCAACCAAGGATTTGTAGAATAAGCCATATTTAGATGTAGGAAGGGTAGTGATAGGAAAAGGGCTGCACCCATACCTGCCCACACATACTGGTTAGGAATCCACAGGGATATCTCAGCTGCAGAGGTCTCTTCTAAGGAAAATGGGGTGTCAAACCCACACTGAGCTCTCCAGCCCAGAATACCAGTCCTGGGAAGAGGAACCCACATAATATTTGGCTGTGAAAATCAGTGGGGATTCTGTGCATGAGGGAGAGACTGGAGCCTGTTAGAAACCCGGGTATGCTCTTAAAGGGGGAGTGCACACAAATCCCTTTCTCGGCAACTCACCCTGGGCTCTTGGAAAGGGAGGGCGGATTGGAGTAAACTAGAGCTGGGTGAGGACAGACTGGGCTGTGTGGCTCCAGGGAAAGAGCTGAATGGACAGCTGTTAGGGTCACTGTGCTGAGTTCCTCTCCCAAACTGCCAAAAGACTCCATCTTTCCTGAGTTGAATACCCCCCTCCATACAGCATCATACCGCAGGAATGCAGTAGCCTTGCCCTTTCCCCTCCCTGTTGCCCTGACCTGTAGAGCTCATATCCTGCTAAGGAGTTAGCTGCCTGAACCCATGGTAAAGACTTTCTGGGAGGCCTCTTGAGGGTGGACTTGGGATGACAGACTGAGTTGTGTGACTCTGGGGCAGTGTCCATTCACCCACCTTCCTGTTTGCCAGACCTGCACTGACCCTGCAAGTGACATCCACTTGCTCCACCCTTCTGACTGTTCATGAATTTTCACTGCTGAGCTCGTGACCTGCACAGGAGTCAGCAGACTGTGTCAAGCTTGGGACGAGGGTGCATACTCTCTAGGTAGGCTCTCGAGGAGGTCCAGGCGTAATCAATGAGAGACTGAGCTGTGTGACTATAGGGTGGAAGCCATCTTTCCCTCACACATCTGACTGGTGCTACATTCCTGTGCAGAGACTTCCACTCACACAGCCAAATCTTGGTCTGTTTAGGCCTCATAAACCCTGCTGGCCTCATCCTGACAACTTCCTGAGACTCCGCCCCACCACAAAGGTCCAAGGGCACCCTGCAGGTGGCAGCTGCATTTGTGTACTATGAGACTTTTCTGAGTGGCTTCAATCCAGCACTGCCCCCAAGTTGGAATCTGTATCAGCCTTATGAACAACACTGGCCCCTACCTGGTGACTGATTGAGAATCTACCTCAAGCAACTGGCATACAGCCAGAGGCTCTTTCAGTGACTGAGGTTAACAGACATCCGGTAAGGAGAGGTAGATCTTGGAGTGCCTTGGGCATTTTGCTGAACTGTTCCAGGGGCTAGTGCTGGTGAAAGTCAGCCTTGATGCACAGCTTGGCCGCTTGCATACACCCAGGCCCAGCAGAGGCAGCTGTAAACTGTGGGTTACTTTGTAGCTTAAAAAAATGTAGGCCAAGGATGGTGAAAGGCTGCACTGTGGAATTGACCTGCACCAAAGTTCCTCCCAGGAGATCCCAGGAGTGATCAATAAACCCAAAGGTGGGCTTCAGGCCACATCAGAGCATGACACAATGAGATCCAAAGTGCCAAACCCAGAAGGAAATGTTGGCAGGTACCAGACCCTGCTGCAGCAAATTCCACTTCATGAGGTATAGCAGTTTGTACACTGTGGTTGAGGTTAATCCTCATATTCAGCCAGTCCAAGGATCAACACCACTCACAGATGGGCCAACAGTAATAAAAACTCAACTACAACAAGAGGATTTACACAATTTATCAGTGAGATTCTTGGAGCACCTAGCTCAGGTGATCAGAAAGACAGTGCCGTGAGCCCCACAGGACACCTACTGTGTGAGGCCAAAATACCAATACTAGTAGGCATAGCAGATCTACCTAATACACAGAAACCAATTACTGGGAGGCAGCCAAATGGGGAGACAAAGAAAGATGCCCTCAAAAAGAACAAAAGAAATCCCAGGAAAATAACTAATTGAAATGGAGGCAAGCAATCTACCAGATACAGTGTTCAAAACAATTGTTATAAGGGCGCTTAAAGAACTTAGGGGGAAAATGGATGAACTCAGAACTTGAAGAAATAGTAAACATAAAAAAGGACTTAGAAACTGTAAAAAAGAACTAGTAGGAAATGAAGAATACAATATTTGGAATGAAGAATATACTAGAAGGAATCAATAGTAGATTAAATGAAGGGGATTGAATTTGGAAGAGAAGGTAGCAGGAAATGCCCAGAGTATCAGTAAGAAAAAAAGTATATTTTTTTAATGAGTATAGCATAAGGGACCTCTGAAAAAACATCAAGTGTAATGACATATGTATTACAGTGGTACCAAAAGAGAAGAGATAGAGCAAGGGACTGAAAGTTTATTTGAAGAAATAATGACTAAAAACTTCCCTAACCTGGTGAAAGTAAAAGACACACAAGACCAGGGAGAACATGGAGTTCCCAACTAGATCAACAAAGAGAGGCCCACACCAAGAAATATTGTAATTAAAATGGCAAAGCTTAAAGACAAAGAGAGAATCTTAAGAGTAGCAAGGGAAAGACAGTTACTTATAAAGGAAATCCCATTTCAGCCCAGAAAGCACTGGCATGAAATATTCAAAGTGATGAAAAGCAAGGAGCTGCAACCAAGACTACTCTTCTCAGCTGGGCTATCATTTAAAATTGAATGGGCAATAATGAGCTTCCCAGACAAGTAAACAAATACTAAATCAGTGTTACAAGAGTTGTTAAAGGGACTTCTTTAATGGGAAGGAAGAAAGAAAAAAATGGAAGAATATATTTATAAAGAATGAAATGGCAATTAATATGTACCTATCAATAATCACTTTAAATGTAAATGGATTAAACCCTGCAATCAAAAGGCATAGGATAGCTGAATGGGTAAAATAACAAGACCCATCTATATGCTGTCTACAAGTGATCCACCTCAGAACAAAAGATACACACAGACTGAATTAAAAAGGGAGGGAAAAAGATATTTCATAAAAAATGGAACCACAGAAAAAAAGTCAGGGTAGCAGTACTTATTCAGATAATGTAGATTTCAGAACAAGACTTTACAAGAAACAAAGAAGGACATTACATAATGATAAAGGAATCAATCCAATATTTATACACCAAACATAATAACACCTAAATGTATAAAACAAATCTTGATGAACATAAAGAGATAGGTCGACAGTAATATTGTCAAAGTAGGGATTTTAACACCCATTCACATCAATGGATGGTCTTCCAGACAGGAAATCAACAAGAAAACAGTGGCTTTATGTGACACACTATGTCAGGTGGGGTTAACTGATATTCTTAGAGCATTTCATCCCAAAGCAGCAGAATATGCATTCTTTTCAAGTACACATGGAACATTTCCCATGTTAGCACACATGACAAGTCTCAATAAATTTAAGAGTGAAATCATATCAAGTTTCTTCTCTGACCACAATGATATGAAATAAGAAATCAATTACAAGAAAAAAATGCAAACACACAAACCCATGGTGGCTAAATAATATGTTACTAAACAATGAGTTAACAATGAGATCAAGGAATAAATCAAAAGGTACTTTAAGACAAAGGAAAATGAAAACACTACACAAAACCTATGTATGGGATACAGTGAATACAGTCCTAAGAGGGAAATTCAGAGCATTACAGGCCAACCTGAAGAAACAACAAAAATCTCAAATGAACAATTTTAACCTTATACTGAAAAAAACTGGGAGAGAACAACAAAGAAAGCCCAAAGTAAGTAGAAGGAGGGAAATAATGAAGAACAGAGCAGAAATAAACAAAATAGAGTTAAAAATATATAATACAAGAGTTGGTTCTTTGAAAAGGTAACCACTCTTATCAAGAAAACGAAAGGAACCCCCCCCAAAAAAAATCAGAGAGTGGAGAAGTAAAAACTGACGTAGAAATGCGAAGGATTATAAGGAAATATGAACAACTGTGTTCTAAGAAATTGGACAATTGGGAAGAAAAAGATAAATTCCTAGGAACATAAATCTTCTAAAAACTGAATCCAGAAGAAACAAAATCTGAACAGATTTAAAACTAATTAAAACTAATTAAACCTAGTGAACCAATTAAAACTAATGAAATTGAACCAATTAAAACTAATGAAATTGAAACAATAAAGAAAAAACTCCCAACAAACAAAAGTACAGGACCAGATGGCTTCACAGGTGAATTTTACAGAACATTCAATGAGGAACTAACATCAGTTCTTCTCAAACTGTTCCAAAAAATTCAAGAGGTTGGAAGACTCCAAAGCTCATTTTATGAGACCAGCATTATCTTAGTTCTAACCAGATAAAGACACTACAAAGAAAGTATAAGCCATTATACATGATGACATGGATGCAAAAATCTTCAACAAAATATTAGCAAAAACTAATTCAGCAATATGTTTTTTAAAAATCTAGACTTCCAGCCAAGATGGAGGCGTAGGCAGACACACTGTGCCTCCTCGCACAACCAAAATTAAGGACAACAAAGATTTAGAAACAAGAAAACAACCAGAACTCAGAAAATCGAACTGTTTGGAAGTCCAATAACGATTCATCCAGACCAGTAACAGGGGTGGAGTCGTGGCAAGAAAAAGTGGAGGTGTGGACCAGGCATGCAGGCAGCAGTGGCTGGCAGCCCCCAGGTGCACAGGCAGCCAATAGCAGAACCCGGGCATAGGGTGGCAACTGTGCAAAACCAGTGAGGCTGCACAAGGCGGCTGGCTGACCAGGTGGTCCCACATTCACACGCAGATAATCCAGGCAACAGGGAAGCAGTGGAAAGGAGTGGAATCCGATAGTGAGGGAGCAAGCGCCATTGTCTCCTCTCAGACCCTACCCCCACATACAGTGTCACTACTCAGCGACTGGGTTGTCCTGCCCTGGGAACACCTAAGGTTCCACCCCTCACTACCTAAGAGCCGCGACTAGACATAAAAAAACAACAACCCAGAAATGAAAATGGCTCCAACTGGAGAACAAATCAAAGCCACAGAGCCAATTTATCTAAGCGATGAAGAGATTGCCAACCTATCAGATGCACAATTCAAAACCCTGGTGATCAGGATGCTCACAGAATTGGTTGATTTTGCTCAAAATTAGATGAAAAAAATGAAGGCTACAATAAGTGAAATGAAGAAAAATGCATGGGGAACCAACAGAGATGGGAGGAAAACTGGGACTCAAATCAATGGAGTGGACCAGAAGGAAGAAAGAAACAACCAGACAAAAAATGAGGAAGAAACAAGAATTTGAAAAAATGAGGAGAGGCTTAGGAACCTCCAGGACATCTTTAAACGTCCCAACATCCGAATTATAGGGGTACCAGAAGGGGAAGAAGAAGAGCAACCAGTGGAAAACTTATTTGAACAAATAATAAAGGAGAACTTTCCCAATCGGGCAAAAGAAATAGACTTCCAGGAAGTCCAGGAAGCTCAGAGAGTCCCAAAGAAGGTGGACCCAAGGAGGAACACACCAAGGCACATCATAATTACATTAGCCAAGATTAAAATGAAGGAGAGAATTCTAGAAGCAGCAAGGGATAAGTGGACAGTCACCTACAAAGGAGTTCCCATCAGACTGTCAGCGGATTTCTCAAAAGAGACCTCACAGGCAAGAAGGGGATGGAAAGAGGTATTCCAAGTCATGAAAATCAAAGACCTACATCCAAGATTGCTCT
>PVKU01015493.1:0-18132 GCA_004027475.1 Anoura caudifer | reverse complement strand
GTCAGAAAAAAAAAAGAGAGAATGAATAGTAATTACCTATTTGTATTCAGGAAGTTACGTTTATGAAGAAACAAAGCAGGTAATATTCAAACTCATTCACTAGACTGCTATTCCATTATTTTTTCCACTCACAAACCACTGAAAAGAATATTTCGGGAAGAAAATAAATCTCCTTTAGACCAATATATTTTAACCTTATATAGGAATGAAGGCAAAGATGACTATTATATACAAGGGTGGCAGAAGTAGGTTTATAGTTGTTCATATGGAAAAATAGTACAATATTTAATAAATAACACAAGAATAAACTCTTTCACTTACTCACAACTGTAAGTCCACTTTTTGCCCCACCTTACATTTTAAGAAAATGTATTCTACACATACATTTTAACAAACATTATAAGAAAATTCTGAAAGTTGTTTAATTTATAATTTACTTATATTTGTATTTTCCCTGAGGAATTTCTTGAGTTTTTACCTAAAGATATGTAGACTTTTAGAATATGTTTGTGTATATGTGTGTAAGTAATGCAGAAATGATTACTTTAATAACCCTTGTCAAACTAAGAATATTTTATTTTTAAAAAAGAAGACAACTCCATTTTGAAAGTTCTTTCTCAGTTACAATTCTGAAAAGATGGCATATTGTTTCAATTAAAACAATTGTTTGAAGATACATGTCACATAATACATTTTTGAGCTGAAATCGCAAATCATAAAAATCTATTGGAAAAGTTTTTATTAATTTCAAAATATATAAAATTAACAGTTTGCTTAAAATCCCAAATGGAGAATTTTGAAGGTGAGTTTACAAGTAAAATCTCAGCTATTTTCCAAAATTCTGAAAAAAAATTTACATTTCAAAGCTACTGGGGCAAATGATCAAAACATTTTACCTCATATAGGACATATTAGCATGTTAAAAAATTCTAAGATAAAAAGTCAAATCTCTATGATTTATTGAATGTCAATTTTAAATAATAAATTTTTATTAACAATGTCATAGGAAATTCAATATGTTTATGTTAGTGAGTAAAAGCAAATCATTTTCAATAAACTAGTATTTATTTGCAGCATCTTTGTCTAAATCTGGGATACTTTACCTCTCATGTTACCTGCTTGCTAGAATAATTCTAGGTATGGTTCCATCTGGGTTCAATATCAGTTCTAAAAGTATTAGCCTGATTCATTTTGTAGGCATAATAATAAAAGGGCATATGACAAGTAGGAGTTGTTTCCATGTACCAGTTATTAATGGTAACCCTGTAATTTTTATCTAAGTAATATTGCATGGTAGTCCCAAGCCAAATATCTGTTGTCTCTTACACAAAGCATATCATCAGCCTTCCTGAATAAACAGCCATGATGAAAAGGAAATCCCTGTGGCAGAAATTAAGAAATAAAGTACAGGAAGGATTAACCTCCAACCCCCTAGGCTTTATGTCTAGCATGCCTCAAAACCAAAGAAAGAATGCCCAAACATTAAAAAAGCTTAAAGGTGTGAATTAGACTAGGAGAGAGAAACCTATCACTCTATGTCAGGCAGGTGAGGGTGAACCTTCTAATGGATTAAAAGAGTCAGACTATGCCATCCTCTAGCCCTAACCAGTGCAAAGCTACCCTGACCCATCTCTCAGAGGCTATGGCAAATCCCTTTCCCCAGAAGTCATGCCAATAAACAGGCTCCAGGGTGAGGAAACTGTCTAGAATGCAACTCCCCTACTTCCCATCCTCGTCTGGTGGGGTCCTCCGGGCCATGAAGCAGGCCTGTCTCTGTTTCAGGGTTTGATATGGGCTGCCACTTCCATTACCTGTAATGCCTTCCTGGGGTATTGGAAAAAAAACTTCTTTTCTGAGGGGAAGTTATATCTAAGGTAAAACTAATATATATATATATATATATATATACTGTCAATATATATATATAGTCAATATATTTCTTTATTTTCAAGCAAGTGATAGAAATGTCACTGGAAGAAACATGTTACCAGTCCATTTATTAATTGATTATTAATTAATTATCATAATATAGATTAAAATAGCTAGCTTATTTGTTAATATTTAGGGTATTATTTACTGATGGAAAAATACACCAAACATAGCTTCTGATAGGCTTTCCTTTTTTTTCAAATTTTACTATGTACCATCTGTTTCTCTATAATTTGCTGAAATTATTAAGTCATTAGACATAAGCAAACTTATAGATATTATTCAATAACTTAAATTTGTATTTCTTCATATTTTTCCATGTAACATCAAGTGATAACTATTTATGGAGCTCTTTCTGCACTTCCCTGTATAAAAACTAGTTTATTATAAATGATAATTCTAACTTGACAACTTATTCTTTCTCATCACAAGAGATTCATATCAGATCATATTAAACACCTAGAACAACAGCAACAAAGCAGCACAAGCATAGCCAGATTTTTTCAATATACTAAACTGTTCCAAATATTTGATTTATCAGTTATATGTTTGTTTCTGATACAAAATAATATCTTTTCACATAAATGAACATTTACCCTGATGATATATGACTTGGGATTTAAGAAGCTGAAAGGAATCAGAAAACATTACGTATGCCACCTCTGCCCCCCCAGATATGCATAACCACGAGAAAATTATTTAACCCATGGGGGTAACAAAAATGCAGTGTTCTTTTATTATTTTCTATCATTGTTCTTACACACTACATAGAGACTTGTTGGATAAGTATGAAAATGTCAACATTTCCTAAATAGGTTTTAAAGGAAAGAAGTAATTTGATGGGATAATTGTTATGACAGTGGCAGGAATGCAAAATAAAATAAAACGGAGGCATTATAAATGTTCCAGAATCAAAGCCTGCTGGGCATGCGCTAACGGAATTTCTAAAAGTGCCAGGAAACACCTGAAATCACTAGGAAACAAGCAGAGTGTAAAAATTGGTAGTACCCCATGTTGAAGTTTGCAGGGGAGGAATACATTTGTTTACTGCTAGTTCAATTTAAATTGTAACCACACATTTTTTAGAGAAAAACACCATAAAAATAATTTACTTTTTAACTCAGGACTTTATATTCAGAAATTTATCTGCAGTTATAATTACAAATATATTAAGGATGTCCACTAACATTTCAGAGGCCCAGATATGCATCACTGTGCTGCTTATAATAGCAAAAGCATAGAAACCAATCAGATAGTAATAGGGTTGGTTAAAAAAATTATGTTATATGTATATAAATAAACATAGGCAACTATTTGTAATTATGTTGTATAAATATGACATCAAATATATTTTTTTCTGGAATGCACCAGGCAAAATTACTATAATGTGTAATTCAGCAAAATAAAAATAAATTATAAGAAAATATGACCCATGTGATCCTATTTTTGTTCATGTACATTTGCATGCACACATTTAACACCAGGATATTAGTAAGCGTAATCACTTAGTGGTACAATTTTATTCTCCTGTGGTGATTTTAATCTCCTTCTTGTTATTTGGATTTGTAAATTTCTACAACCCCCAGCTAATAAAATAAAAATAATGACAATAAGAGCTAATACTTGTTGAATGCTTACTATATCAAGGATTGAGTTGTCTCATCCAACCCTCACAGTATCTCAAGGCGATCAGTACCATTCTTATTTCCCTTCTATAAATGAGGATACTGAGGCCTGGGGGAATGCAGCAGTTCCCTCACAATCACCTAGTTAGTCAACAGTAGATTTGAAATTCTAACAGAGCGCGACTGATTCTAGGTCCCAAGCTCTTAACCCCTATACTCCAACTTCATCCCATACTACTTGCAAAAAATTAAAAAGTGCTAGCTATAAAAATAGATAAAGCAAATGTCATTATAATGATGTGTTAGGTGATCTTTTAAATAAAAAGCAAATATAATATCATTAAGACATGAATTAATCATATTGAAAATATTTTTTAAAATATTTTAGATCTCTTCCCTTATTTGAATCCAAATAATCACGTTTTTTCCTCATTATCTTAAATGGCTTTTTGCTGTCATAGCATGGTAGGGTGCACTGAACAAGGTGACCAGTGAATTAGAATTGCTATAAGCTCCAAAATAATTACCCTGAATTTGACAAATTTCTTAGCTTATCAACTTGCACACAGCATCAGGTCAACACTGGGTACAGAATCCAATCCATTTGTTTGACAACAAACATTAAAGACCTTGATGATCAGAATCATTGTGCTGTGCAAATTTAGCCTGCACTATCTCTGCGCACAAAACGATTGGTGGGCACCCCAGAAACACACTGGCATCAGTCTCTGCAGACGTATTCCGTGGACAGCTGCCCTAACCCACCATGGATTTGATCACTGGACTCCCAATGGAACAGAAAGGTTTTGTTCCACTTGAACTCACTTGCTTACCCTGAGCTTTTTGAGCGTTCAGGGCTAATGCTCAGTCAGTTAGGTCTTCAAGCCAGTGATCTGACATTTTGAAATGATAATTAAAAATAGAGTGGGCACTCTCATTTTAATGTTCTTACTTTCCATCCTTTAGATAGAACCTCAGCTGCTCCAAACCCAAAAGAAAGATGCCTGAGTTCCTCTTCTCCATTTATCTCTCTCTGACTCTTGTACCTGGTCTTGACAATACACATGAAAATAAAATCCAAGTAGTATTTACTATTTGGTGATTATAAAGTGATTATAAAATTCCTGATTTTCCTAACAAGAGAAGGAAAATAAAATATATCAATCCTAATAAATCTCAGACCTATATTTGGTAATTTATTTTAGTTTGGCAATAACACAATCGGTAGCATTTTGTCTTACATGAAAAATACAGCTCTTTTGAGCAACAGATTGAAGGTATTTTTTTAAGTGAACATTTGTCTGGTATTGCCTGCCCTTTGCTTAGCAGCCAACACATGAGAGAGCAGTCCTTTATTTCCCATTCGCTGCTCTCGCTTCCTCACTTGCCATTTCCCAACGCATCCCAGTTAGGCTTCAGCATTCACCTTCATTCGGGTTGTTCTCAAAGCTCAGGTTTGCTGGGCACATTCATGGTATTTGTCAAGAAAATTCTTATTTTAATTGGGATACAGCATCTCTGTAGGATAAAACACTGCTGGCAATTCTTGTCTTCTTGAAGCACCCACCTTTTTCCTGGCATCTGGGCACCAGGTAGGATTCTGACTTTCTTTCTGACTTCTTCTTCCAAAACTTCATTTTAAAATTTATTTTCTCCACCAGCCTTTGAATCTGATTGCACCTTGTTTATCTCTTTCTTTTGCTTCCTTTCTATTCTTTTCCTTCACTTCTTCTCAATTTCTATATTTATTTATGCATGTATCTTCATTCTTTCTGGTTCACCTCATCCTCTTTTATGACTGGCTTCTTTATCACTGCGTACGTAACACCCATACCTATATTATAGCCCCTTAGGCAGAACATCCAATCCACATGCCTACCTACTTCCTATCTGGCATCTTCGCGTGGATTTTCTATATCCAACTAGAACTCAACACACTTCAAATTTAGCTCATCTTTTCCCTTCCAAAACCTTTTCTCCTAACATGTCACTCATTGTGAATTGTTCTACCATTTATTAAGTTACATAAAACAGAAACAGGGGAATCATTTTTTACTCTTTGTTCTCCTTCCAGAATCATTCAACCATTACATAGTTTTTATACTAGAAGATGCACTTTTCCCCAAAAAATTTGGGAGGAAAATGGGTGAGCATCTTATAGTCTGAATGTAGCTTATCTGGCTCACTGGGGAGGCAGTAGCCTGTGTTATTTATATTATTAAATATTTTACCACATTTTTTGCTTCAAATTTTTTTTTCCTGTTTTCTTCCTTCAAAACCTAGGTGTGTCTTCTGGTCTGATGCAATTCTGAGGAGTCATTTAATACTTCTACAATTTTTCAGTGGCACTCAGCTTTCTGTTTTCTTCTGCAGCCAGAGTAGTATTTCTAAACTTCAAACCAGCGCATGGCGTTCTTCTGCTTACCAGTCTGCACTAGTTTCACATGGCTCTTAGGATCAACGTCCTTAGTTATCTGTACTTTACATCTATCATACCTTCCTATTAGGTCCCAGAGCAGCTCTTTCATTCCCATCCTCATTTTGCCAAATACCTTTGCCTTACTCAGACTATGTTCTACTCTTTTTTATGTCTAAATTTATACATAAACTACATCAATAAATCTTCCCTAACCTCAAAGTCTGGATGAGGGACAATATTTGGTCCCACATTGCCCCATGATAACATTGATCATATTAAATCCTGTTTTGCTCCTCAGGAGGCCACAGTTCATTATGATAATGATTATATACTGCACTTCAATGCTTAGCACATAGTAAGCACTCAATGAATATTTAATGATTGACTGATTGGCCATCCAATGATAACTGGGGTGGGGCAATAGTTTGTTTCATATGTGGATAGCACATAAGGCTATTCATTGAGAAAAGTGTCCACTTCTGCAGAGCTCCTTTTCATTGAATGTTTAAATTTAAATGTTGCAACAACCTTCTGCATGACAGAAACTTGGCAATGATGTAAGTAAGCTGGCTCAATTGAGACATATTATTTAGTATGAGCACCTACATTTAGAAAATTGAATATCCTTCAGAAATCTTTTAATTAGGTAGCCTTTTTGTTTACATATGATATTGCACATCCTGTCACTAATAGAAATTAACTCGGATTCCATTTGGAAAGTACACTGGTAATTATTTTCACTTCTCAAATAAATGCAGCAAAGGATAGCAATGAAGAAGTTTCAATTTTAAATTGAAGTTGGTATGACTCCAAAAATCCTGAACATTTATTACAGGCCAATAAATTATGTCATTTTGAAAGATTGCAACCAGGACTGAGCGCCTTGTCAGCTATTTTTTATTTCCAAGGCACCAATAAAACCTCTTTCAGTCATGGTAAGCTATCACCTAACCTGCAATCCTATCTTATTCTTATCTAGGGCCTCCATGCATGGATGAATTTTAAGCATTTTGTAAAGCCCAAGAAGTTGTTCCTGAAATGTGCATGTAAGCATTTGTCTGGGTCCCAACTTTGTTGGGCTTCTCAAATAGATTCACAAATCCAAAGAATTAATAACCATTGGTAATCATTTTATAAGTAAAAGAAAAAATACAAAATCTACTTAAATATTTCCATATATGAAAAGATAATCTTTGGGAGAGAGAAAAGTTAGACATTTGCTGTATCAGTTAAATTAGTTAAAATTAGGTAAAATAGTTGTATTTTAATTTATCCCTAGCACAATGAATATACTCAGAAGTAACAGATACAAGGGAGAATACCTTTGGAATTTTAATTTTATGTGCAAATAAAGGTGACAGGAATGACTCTGCTAAATATAGTCTCATTTGCTTATTAGACAAAAGTATTCCTAAAATACTGGAGGAGTACTTCTACTAGCCTTTAACAGTAGTTTTCTAGCACCTTCTCTAGATAGTGACCTAATCCATTCTACACCTTCTCTACTGATAAGTAAATCTCTCAAATCCTCATCTTCAGTTTCTCCATACCTCCACCTTTGCAAATTTAATATTCCACTTGCTTTTTTAATCTTCACTTGACAATGTTTATTGATTTTAGAGAGAGAGAAAGGTGGAGAGAGAAATATCCATGTGAGAAACATCTATTGATTGCCTCCTGTACATGCCCCAGCCAGGGATTAAACCTAGGACATAGGCAGGTGCCCTGAATGGGAATCAAACCTGCAACCTTCTGGTGCACTAGATAACACACCAACCAACTGAGCCACCTAGCCAGGGCAAAATTCCACTTGTTTTTATGGCTTAAAGCTAACTGATGGGCTAGAGTTTGTGTGGAGTCTAGAATGAAATGAACAGAGAAATAATAATGAATTTTTTAAAAAATGTCTTGAAATATCAAAATACCTTATTTGAAAACATGGACTAGCATCTGCTATAAGAAATTGTGCCTCAAATCTAAGAATATTCCCCAATTTGAAGAGAAAATGACATGAATTAGCTAAAATGCCCAGAATCCCAGAGTAGTCTCAAGAGGGAAATATCAATTTAAAGTTACATTTTTAAAATTTGTATTGGAATACTCCTTTTGAATTTTAAATCAATGCCTAGAAATGTCTTTGTGATAAAATTCTATTTTAGACAGTATTGTTTTTTACTTTATTTTTTAAAAATTTCATTGCCTTTTTCCCATTATTATTTAGTCCCCTGACACCTCCCTTCCCCTGCAATGATCACATTGCTGTCCATGCCCATGAGTCCTTTTTCCTTTTTGCTCAATCCCTCCCCGCCCCACTCAACCTTCCCCTCCTTTAGCTGTCATTTTGCTCTCTATCTATGAGTCTGTCTCTATTTTGCTTGTTAGTTCAGTTTGTGTTTGGGGGCTTTCTAGTTGGTGAATGTTTAGCACATTATTGTGGTCAGTATTTCAAAAAACAGCTTGGCTGCATCTCAGCAAATATCAGAAAGCAATGAGTTTTAAGATAAATATGAAAGTCAGTACACCCTTCAGTGGAGACGATTTCATTTTTGCTAATTCTATCGTGGATGACTATCGGTAAACTCCAGTGCCAAGTGGTGAGGGAGCCATGGACAGCTTCCTTTGGACTACCTTATGCTTCTCACTAACTTTTATGCAGACAACTTGGGTCATGTTCCTGAACACCAAGAAGGTATTTGGCATGGCCCTCCTGAGTGCTATGGTATAACTCTGATTTGGAACCTAACAAAGAAAAAATACTGAAAACATGGTAGCTTTTGAGAAGAACTGTAGGAGAGTAAAACAATACAATGAAACAATACAATGGGAGAGGACTGATCTTGAAGTTAATAAACCTCAGTTAGATCTCAGAATGTCTTTTAATGGAAGACCTATTTTGTGATACATTCTTTTGCTTAACTCAGCTGGGGAATTCATGAGTGGTTGCTTTGGGATGATCCTCTGTAACACTAATTAAATTTTTCTGCTGGGGTGGGGGTAGTTGAAGTGGGAAACAGAGACAACTGTGCTTGAACAACAATAAAAAAAGAAGAAAAGTTTGCTGGAATCATTGTGTTATTTTCATAATGACCATGAGAAAAAGTGTATTACTTTGAACACAGAAATGAGATTAACCCAGTGCATTAACAGAAATCAAGGTTTTACAAAATGTTAAACCAGGGTATTGAGTGAAATACCTGTGATTTAAATTCTTAGAACTTCATAGAAACTTTAAAAAAAAAAAGAAGAAGAAGCATGAACTCTTCCAAGGGAAAGTTTTAAAGAAATATAAAACTTTATTAACCATGCTCTAGTTAACCATTTTATTTTGTAATCCAGAATTAAATTAATTGTTTGGAATATAAAAATGGTTCACTTGAGAAAATGAAGAGAAGGCCCTGACATCAATGTCTCTGCTCTGTGCCATGGGGGAGGGTTAATTATGCATCAGACTTCATTGGCACTATTACATGCTCAGATAAAAATGCCCTTAGGTATGTCATTTTTTTAAAAGCCCTTTAGTATGTCATTTTTAAAGATGCAGGGCAAAGAGTAAGTCATGCACACCGAGGCATTCACACAGACAGGTATGCTGGGTCTTCCCAATGATCCCAAGTCTGTTGACTTCCATACATTGCCAGGTCCTTGAAATATTGATTCAGTTTAGTCTTTCTTTACTGAAATGAAATGTATACTTTGTGTTACACTGAGATCTGGGCTGTGGATGCACTTGGTAAATTGAAATAATAAATTAAATACATTTTCTTTTAGTCACAATTAGATAGAAAGGTGGCTACTTTCCAGAAGATTTTAACTCTCTTTGAAGATTCCCTTCTTTCTCAAACTGAAAAGGCTATAGGACATTTTAAAAAAATGCTGCCTACCATCTTCAATCCTCAGGATCATTTGTCTGGAGTTTGCTAACTGTCACAGACAACTTATGGCCTGTCATTATAGTTTTTGATATTTGAAGCCAGTTGGTCCATCAAAAGAATGAAGAGAAAATGACAACTCAGAAAAGCTCTTTTCACTAACCTCTATCTGTGTCAACATCTAAATAGATTTGAAAGAAAAAAAAAATCTAGATGCAGTTGAGGGGTTTAAGAAAGTGAAATTTTTTAACCCTATCTTTCTCTTGTAGTTCTAGAGGGGTTAATGTTCTGTTTAGCTATTAATAAAGAATTAAAGAGATTAAGGACATTTTCACACTCTGAATAACTAAAATCTTTGATTTAAGACAACTGTCAACAGTTGTCCTTTGCCCTTATGTTGAATTCATGGAATTAAAGGCTCAGAGGGAACGCAGAAATGTAACTGAGGCCAGCAGCTGCCAAAAGTAGCCCCTATTTCAGGGCCAATTCATGATGTTTTCATTGGCCCAGGACAAATTAAGAGAAATCTAGAAAAAATATTTCAAGAATTTGTATGGAACCAAAAAAGACTCCTAAACTCCACAGCAATCTTGAGACAGAAGAATAAAGTAGGAGGCATCACAGTACCTGACATCAAACTATACTACAAGGCCACTGGAATCAAAACAGTCCAGTACTGGCATAAGAACAGACACATAGATCAATGGAAGAGAATAGAGAACACAAAAATAAAATCAAGTCTCTATGGTCAATTAAAATTTGAAAAGGGAAGGTAATATACAGTGGAGTAAAGACAGTCCCTACAATAAATGGTGTTGGGAGAACTGGACTGGTACTTGCAAAAAAAAGGGGGAGGGAACTAGACAACCAACTTACACCATACACCAGAACAATATACTTAAAATGAATAAAAGACTTAAATATAAGTTGTGACACCATAAAACTCCTAGAGGAAAAGAGGAAAATTTCAGATATCCCACATAGCACTATTTTTGACAATATATGTCCTTGGGCAAGGGAAATAAAGGAAAAATAAACAAATGGGACTATAGCAAACTAAAAAGTTTCTGCATACTAAGGAAACCATCACCAAAATGAAAAGGGAACTGACTGTATGGGAGAATATTTTTGCCATGATATATCAGACAAGGGTGGGATCTCCAAAATATATAAAGAACTCATACAAACTCAACACCAGGAAGAAAAACAATCCAATTAAAAATGGGAAAAGGACCTAATAGGTACTTCTCCAAGGAGGACATACAGATGGTCCATAGACATATGACAATATGCACAACATCACTAGCCATCAGACAGATGCATTAAAACCACAATGACATATCACCCCACACAGGTTACAATGGCAACCACCAATAAATCAACAAACAACAAGTGCTGGCAAAGCTGTGGAGAAAAGGGAACCTTACTGTACTGTTGGAGGGGGGATGCAGATTGGATGCAACATTCCATGCTGTTTTACAGTCACTGTGGAAAACAGCATGGAATTTCCTAAAAACAAAAAACAAACAACAACAAAAAAAAAACCCCAAAAGGCCATGTAATGGCTTTTTGACTCAGAGATTTCACATTTGGAAATATACCCTAAGAATCTCAGAACAACAGTCCAAAAGAACGTATGTACCCCAGATTTATAACAGTGCTATTTACAATAGCCAACTGTTGGAAGCAGCCTATGTGCCCATCAGTAAATAAATGGATCAGAAAACTGTGGTACATTTACACAATGGAATTCTGTGCAGCAGAAAGAAAGGAGCTCCTACCCTTCATAACAGCATGGTTGGAACTGAAGCACATTATGCAAAATGAAATAAGCCAGGCAGTGAAAGACAAATACCACATGATCTCACCTATAAGTAGAACCTAATCAACAAAACAAACAAGCAAGCAAAATAGAACCAGAGACTTGGAAATAAAGAACACCAGACAGTAACCATAGGGGAAGGGAAAAGAGAATAATGGGAGAAAGAAGGGGATGGTGTCAAGGAACGTATATAAAGGAACATGCATGCATGACCCACGGACATAGACAACAGTGTGGGAATCGACTGTGGGAGCAGAGGGTGGGGTGGGTGGAGGAGGACAAAGGGGAAAAATTGGGACAACCATAATAGAATAACAATAAAAAATGATTTGATTAAAGAAATAGTAAATATTTAAAAGTAGGTACTCCAACAGAAAAAAATAAATAAAGGGCAATGTACAAACAAAAATGCTAACTATACTAATAAATAAATGAAAAAGTTCAACTGCAAAAAAAAAATAATGTCCTGAGTTTTTCTAAAAGTTAAATTTATTCATATTAAGAGAATTTTGTCTATTGTGAGACTATGTCTATTTTACTTTACTATGTAAAAGCACTGTTACATATTTGAAATGGTAGTGGTAGATGGAATTATGTATCTATTTTTATCTAAAATGCTAAAAACATTAGCCTTGGCTGGTGTGACTCGGTGGATTGAGTTTGGCCTATGAACAAAAGAGTTGCAGGTTCGATTCCCAGTCAGGGCATATGCCTGGGTTTCAGGCCTGGTCCCCAGTGCGAGAGGCAACTACACACTGATGTTTCTCTCCCTCTCTTCCTCCCTTCTCTCTAAAAAATAAATAAATAAAATCTTTTAATTAAAAATAAAATAAAGTAAAATGCTAAAAAAAATTGAAAAATAAAAATTTCTGTCTTACATACAGCTAAATATGCTTCGATCTAACTATATTACTTATTTAATTCTTCCTTTAGGACCCCAAAAAGAAATACTATCTTGTTTCTTCAAAAAACAGACAAATAAAAGCAAAGATTATTCCGCCCAAAGCCCTCTCCAGACTAAAATTTCTAGTATTCTCAAAACTTTCTTTAATCACAATATATACTAGTGGCCTTCCAAAATGCATTATTGAGAAATAGACACACACTCCCAATGTGGCCTTACCCGTACAATTATAGCATTGTACTCACCGCTGTTCATGTAGTAATGCAGACCAAACTCACCCTAGTAAGTTAAACAGTGTCCATGCCTGCTCTCCTAAGCTGCTACTTAAAGGGGCATCATCTTCCTTTCGAGAACACCTTTTAGCAGTATCTCTTAAGCACATAGACAGCACTCAGTTCAAGTCAATAAAAATTACTTAATCCCAAATACTGTGCACAGGCTCTATTGGCACCAAGAAAGTTCATCCCGTGGGAGAAAGGTTCTAAACACACAATTTCAGTGTTGTCGGTCCACATCAGTGGCACGTCCGAGGTGCTTCATGAGCGGAGCCCAGGGGATGGAACAGAGTGGAGATGCAGGCACATGATGAGGTATGATTTTCACCTCCTTTGTTCTTAAATAACATGAGGAGTTTCTCTTACTAGTAAACCATCTTAGAAGAAAGAGACATGGTGTGAAGAAATAAGCAAATTTTATAATTGACAGCCTCACTGAATTTTATTTCATGATGTGTAACTTAAACCGTGACAAAGATAATTCTTAGTTCATTAACTTTTCTCACATTCATAATATCATACTACCTGCATATCTTTCTCACTCTTTCCAAAAAGTTTATAGGTTTGTAAAGTGGAATTTAAAATAATCACCATATACATATGTCTTTCACATGTGTATTTATTTGACATTTATGGAGCTATCTCTCTATAGATATACTTACTAATTTGCATAGTTGTCCATACTTGCTTTGGTGGCTTTTATTACAATCCCCTAGAAAAGTAGGCTCATATACATAGAATTCTACAACAAAATGTTCATGGGGAGCTGCAGAACATAAATGGCTTGAGACTTGTGTCCACAAAGCTGTCTTTGACCTTTCTAAAATTTGCTGAAGTCATCCTTACTCTGCTCATTTACCACAGCACAATACGATTTCTTTCTTAGATCAACCATTTTGAACCACTGCTGACTTCTTGCCTCCTGTCATAATATGAGTTTCCTTAACTTTTTCTCCTCAAATTTAAGAACAAAGCATTAAACAAAAGATTTTTTTTTTAGATACAGTATATGTAAGTCCTGACTGTGACTGCCATTTGAATTCAGGGTAAACTTTTCTTCTGAGGACCTCAAAGCCTCTATAAATCTCATCTGACCTCTGAATATCAGAAGATGGACCTGGACCCCATAAGTCCTGTGGCCATTGTCATCCCAAACTCTGAGAGTTTAACTCAGTGTCATAGGATACCAAGACAAGGGCAAAAAAAAAAAAAGAAAAACTTATATTAATTATATTTATATTCATGTGAGAAGTGACCTCTTTTTCTGTAATTTGTAGAAGGACCATGGAATGTCCGTATCTGCCTCTATGCATCAATTCATGTATTTACTTATTTGTATTTGCTGTGCAATATCTAAAAATATGCCAGAGTAGTTCAATTCTTTAATTAAAGGTTTTGATTCCAAACAAAGTAAAATTAATAATAATTAAAAGTAGTAAAATTGAACCATACAGGACATTAAAAAATCTTGATTTCCCTAATGAATAATCTTAATTTACTCTTAATCTGCTTTAGACATAGGCTAATTTTAAGGTATCTGGCATCTAAAATATCAACACAAAATTTTGGAAATCATTTCAGTCTTTCACTGACAGCAAGGTAAGCTTTTAAAATAGAACTCAAACCTCTTCCACAACGCCATCACCCATCCCCATCAAAAAATAAAAAACAAAACAAGATCCCAGGTCAGCTCTATTCAATTGCCAACATCTGTCCTTACAAATAATGTCTACAAGTGTTATTTTACTTTACTTTTTACCTAAATATTTTTTTAACAAACACTTGTGTTTTTTTTCTGTTATATGTTTAAAAATACATTTTAAGTGCTGTATGTCCTTACCGTGATTCCACTTACAGCAAAACACTGAAAGCAGTTGCTATTGTGCTGGTGTAAATATATTCATGCAATACATTGTTAGACATATGGGGATCCAGGTTTTTCTGTGCTTGTGGAGTGTAAAAGGAAACTTCTAGATATGCATTTTATGTACATAAAATACAGTGTTCAAATAGGGACCATGTCTGAGAACATCAATACTTGTCATCCATGTGCTGTCAGCAAAGATGAGTTTTCAGTGCGTGGTATTTTAGACTTCATTATATTGTTTCATGGAGCATTCCCAAAAAAGCAGCAGGTAAAAATCAGGAGCATTCAAATGAAATGATACTCAAGGGGGTAAAGAATGTTTTTCCCCCTCAATTGTCTCTATTGACAGAGTTGACTTCGCTTTGCTATTGAACTCTGACAAGGTGATTATTTTTAAAAACCAAAATATGGTGCATAATACATTTTAGCCCAGAGCTAAAAGTTAAGTGTGAATATTCATTCATTTTTTTTCTCTTCTATGGAAAAAAAATTGGCCAGGGTAGCAAATAAAGTGTTAAACTTTATCAAGTGTATGGAGTTAATGAATGATGTCTAAGTGGAATAATTTTTAACAAAGGGGGAAGCTTTTTATCTTCATACTGAGATTTTGTTGAAAGGGAAGAGATTATAGTTTTTAATCACAGTAACCTGAGTGTCAAATTATAAGAAAAGATGACAAATTTAAATATAGTAAAATAGATGGCATCCACAAACAGAATACAAAATTCACCAAGTTAAGTGCATCTTGTTAGCAGATATATGACCATATGGCTAGAAATTTGTACTAAACATTTTAGACTAGCTTAACCTAATTTTAAGGCCTGGTTCTGTAAAATCCTCCTGGAAACAGAATGGGTACAGCATTCTTTTGCGTCGATTCTGCAAGTGTCCTGATTAGTCAGTGGAATGACTTGGCCAGGGTCAGGAGATAAGTCGATGGGCAAACTCACCTCTTTCTGATGTAATTTAATGTGGTACTCATCAGACCAGGCTTTGAAGCTCAGATAAGGCTTTTAATAACTTTTTAAAAAGAACAAATTCAGAAGATTGAACGGATCAAACTTTTAGTGAATTGGGCCCACAGAGACCTGAAGAACTTGGTCTGGTGTTTAGGCTCATATCTTACATCTTTTTTGAGAAATCTTTTTTAAAAAATAATTTGTCCATACAAGTCTACAGACAATAGCACATAAGTCCTAGATAATATAAATTCTGGTCATTTATCCTCTTTACTTTTATCCATCTAGGTCAAATTGAGTGAAATCCACTTCCTTTCAAATATTTGAAGAATGAAATATGAAGAAAAATGAGGTTTGGTGAAGGATAGAGATTCTTTACTTCAATCCAGGTTTTTTTAAAAAATCATGTTATCAAACATGATTTGCAAAACTCTTCCTTTAAGCATCCAGATACATCTTTTCTCCCAGACAGCCCAAATATCAGCCCCGTTTGTCTCATTCTCAGTCACAGAGCAGTGATTCTGCTTCTATGGTTAATCTTTCAGTTCTGACTTTGGTCATAGGAATGTGCTTCCTGAAATCGTCTTTCTTTCACAAGCAGTAAAAGTCACAATAAAGTTTTTAACTTTATATGAATAAGATACAGTGAATTGTTAACCTATTCTCATTTTTTGTGTTAATATTACTTAATTTACAATAAAGTATTTTAAATAGATAATAAGAAAACAAGCAAAATATACTTTGATTCTATCTCAAAATTCACAAATATAATGACTTGTTTATGGAGTCCTTTTTAAAATTTTACTCCTAAAAGAGTTGTTCATCTTTTCATGATACTACCAAAAATTTGAATGTTGGTTAATATACATCAGAGGGAAGGAAAAAGTCAACATTTGGAATGTTACCTATGTTTAACAAATGTCTTAAGATTTTATTCATTTAATACTCATTAAATTTAAGTGTATTTATTTAATATCAAAATTAGGTTAGTTGTTTTCATTTTATTTTCTTTTTTCAAGTTACCTTTAAGGCTGAAATTATGTTAGAATAATATTAAATGATTTAAGGGGTCATACTCATCTTTAAAGCTTCTACAGCATTTCACTAGCAAGCATTTAACATTCTACCTATAGGCAGGTAATGTCATTATATTGCTTGGAATTAAGCTGTCGTCAGTTTACAATAGGTCTACAGTATGCCTGAGAAGGCAGGATTCAACTGCAAAGGAAAAGTATTGAAGAATTTGACCTTGTAAAAATCAAGAATCTGTGCAGGGGTAAAAAACTATAAAAAAAATAATGACAAGTTGGGAAAATTTTGCAATTTATATCAGAGAAAAAGAATCAATTTCCCTTACATGTAAGTAGATACTTACAAAGTGATAAGAAAAACCAACTACCCAATAGAAAAAAAAATGGGCAAATGGTTCAACAGAAGAAAAGATGTTCAATTTATTCATAATTCTAGAAATAAAAATTCACTATCCTGAATGCCATTTTTAAGCTACTAATTTGACAAAGATTAACAATTTGATAAAACTGCACTGGTAAGGGAACAGGAACAGACCCTCTTTTGCATGGATGGTGTAAGTTCAAATTGCTGGGATTCATACAAAATGCAATTTGCCAATACCATAAAAATTAGAAGCTCGCTGTCTTTTGACATAGAAATTCTGTTATTCTAGGAATGTATCTTATAGATAAACTTGATCGTATTCAAATAATATACAAATATATTCATGACAGAGTATTTTCTACTAAGAAAATAGAAGCATTAGAAGTGCTCATGAACTGGGAACTGATTAGATAAGTTATACCCAGAAAATGGAATATAACTTACAAAAAAGAATAATAAAGTTTTTCGGTTTTGGTATAGAATACTTGGAAATACATTATTAAATGAAAAAGTAAAGCAAGAAAGTGTGTTTATAACATGTCATCTCTTGTACTATAAATGGGGAAGAATATATATAGAGGACATAAAATATATAAATGAATATTTATATGTATAAAAATATAAAATAATATTTGTATATATAAAATATATAAAAGAATATTTTAATATGCCTAAGACATCTCTGGAAGGATTATTTTATTCAAAATAAAAGAGGGAGAATGGATGACTAGGAGCACGTCAAGAAGGGAACTTTTGGGGAGAGAAGATGACGGCAACATAGGTGGGAGCTGAGCCCACTTGCTTGTGCACCCACTGGGACACCTAGCTGATCTTCCAAAGAACAGAGTGAACAGCCAACAGGATCCAAGCTGATATGAAGTTCGGAAGCCAAAGTTTACAGAGGAGGCTTATAAATGGACAGTAAGGAGATTTTGTAGGCCTACTAAACCTCCCCAGGCCATGCCCTGGGAGCACTGGAGGAGAGCAGGGTCAGTGATAGTAACCCAGTGTTTCTCTTCCCTCCCAGAGTGGGTAAGTCTCAGATGTGTGGCAACAGAGACCTGGACA
>PVKU01015492.1:0-18142 GCA_004027475.1 Anoura caudifer | reverse complement strand
TCCCAACATCCAAATTATAGGGGTACCAGAAGGGGAAGAGGAAGAGCAACAAGTGGAAAACTTATTTGAACAAATAATAAAGGAGAACTTCCCCAATCTGGCAAAGGAAATAGACTTCCAGGAAGTCCAGGAAGCTCAGAGAGTCCCAAAGAAGGTGGACCCAAGGAGGAACACACCAAGGCACATCATAATTACATTACCCAAGATTAAAATGAAGGAGAGAATTCTACAAGCAGCAAGAGATAAGGGCACAGTCACCTACAAAGGAGTTCCCATCAGACTGTCAGCTGATTTCTCAAAAGAGACCTTACAGGCAAGAAGGGGCTGGAAAGAGGTATTCCAAGTCATGAAAGTCAAGGACCTACATCCAAGATTGCTCTATCCAGCAAAGCTGTCATTTAGAATGGAAGGGAAGATAGAGCACTTCTCAGATAAGGTCAAGTTAAAGGAGTTCATCATCACCAAGCCCTTATTATAGGAAATGTTAAAAGGTCTTACCTAAGAAAAAGAAGATAAAAAATAGGACAGTAAAAAGACAGCAAACTCACAGATATTAACAACCACACCTAAAACAAAAGCAAACTAAGCACACAACTAGAACAGGAGCAGAAACACAGAAATGGAGATCATAAGGAGAGTTAGCAACAGGGGAGTGGGAGGAGGAGAGAGGGAGAAAAGGTAAAGAGAATAAGTAGTATAGATGTTAGGTAGAAAATAGACAGGGGGAGGGCAAGAATAGTGTGGGAAAAGTAGAAGCTAAAGAACTTATGACACATGGACATGAACTGAAGAGGGGGAATGTGGGTGGGAGGAGGTGTGCAGGGTGGAGGGGAATGATAGGGGAGAAATGGAACAACTGTAATAGCATAATCAATAAAACATAATTTAAAAAAAAGGAAACGCAAAAGAAGAAGAAGAGAAGAACTCAGAAGACAAAGGAGAAAAGGTGAGGAGGAATCCTCAGCCTGACCTCTGAGTTGCCTGGGAAGAGGGGGTGGTTTATGTTGCAGGTGCTGCTATGCAAGGTCTCAGGCCCTTTGGTGGAGGGGGAAGACTCGCAGGTCACACGCCAGGATCGCCATGAGTGCTGGTTCTGGAAGGCAAAGGAGGCAAAGGTGAGGATGTCAACCACCAGCCATGGGGACCAAGAAAGCAAAGTCAGATGGAGCCTGAGAAGAATTTAGCTACCTGGACCCCTGACACTGTCCGATAGGACAAGCCAGGTGGGTAGAAGAAGGAGACCTCAGTCCTATAGGAGTCCTCGCCTTGGTTTCTCACAGTCAGCATTACATTGAAGTCCCGGGGACCACCCACCACCAGGGTGTCCAGGCTGTGGGGAGAACAAGCCAGGATACAAGATGAGGACTTCCTTGTGAGAAGTCTGCTGTGGTGGGAAGGAGATGTAGACACTTGGAGAGAGAAGACAGTGGATGGGGCAGACACACAAATGCCTAGAAGGCAGCTGCTCTGTGCCATATTGGGCTCTTTCAGGGGCCAGAAGAATACCAGGACACCGGGTCTTGGTGTAGGCTTGGAGGTAGCAATGAGGGAAAGACACGCACTTCTTAAAATTGAAGGTGATGCTGAGGTCATCCTGACAGACACTGTCATTGCCACAATTCTTCTCAAAGGGAAACTGCAAAAAATAGAATATAATAAAATGTTAATGAAAGAGATAATAAAATGATGTGAAACGAAACAATAAAATACAAAATGAGTTTCAACAATCTTGGCCTCTAGTCCCATCCATGCCCCTGCAAGACTCACCAAGGCCGTGAAGAGTCTCTGGGCATCCACAGCCAGAACTGGCCGGAGGTTCCCGAAAGAGGACAAGGGCTGCCCCACCAGAGAGAAGTTGAGGCGCAGGATAATGGGGGTCACTGAGTCCTCTACACAATCCTGAGAGATAGTAGTGGTTTGCAGTGTCTACCTTCTCAGCTTCCCAAGCCCACCCTGTACTTGGAGTACCCAGGAGTGAGGCTACCCGCTGCTCACCGGTAACTGTAGCTTCAGTGTCTCACATTTCTGATTCAGCCTCAAGTCCTGCGTCTGTCTGCGTGTGCTATTCTTTGTCTCATCAAAAATGGCCCGAGGATGTTGGCGACTTGGGTCCAGAGCCAGATCATATGTGACAGTACTCTGGACCTCTCCTGAAGGGGCAGGGCATCACAGTGGTGAGAAGCCTGGCTTTGGAGTCAGGCAGGCAGGAGTTTGAGGCCCAGCTCCTCTGCCCACAACTGTACAACTTTGGGCAGCTGAGACCTCTCTGGGTCTCAATTTCTTATTTTTGAATTGGAGGCAATAACTGCACTTTCACAGTGGTGAAAATGAAATGAAATGGTGTCCATAAAGCATTTAGCACAGTGCCACATAGTAAGTGCTCAAATAAATGGTAGCTATTCTGTTACATACTGGAAAATTAAGTCCCAGAAAAAAATTAAATAATTATTCTAGCTGCTTTTAACTTTTTTTCTTTGTCTTTGGTCTTCAGCAGTTTGTATTTTGGTATAGTACAATGTAGAATGTGTGTACACCAATGTAATATACCATGGTATGGTTTCCTGTATATTTATCCTGCTTTAATATGGTAGAGAATCTTGATGTCTTTCATTGGTTTTAGAAAATTGTTCACCATTATTTCTTTAACTGTTGCTTCTTTCTTATTCTCTCCCTCTCTCTCTGTTCCTTTGGAAATTCCAATAACATGTTTATTAGATATTTCACCATGTCCCATACACCTCTAATGGTTTCTTTCTATCGCTTTCATCTTTTGCTCTCTGTATGTTAATCTGGATGTTTTAAATTGCTTTGCCTTACAGTTTACTAATTCTCTTTTCTGTTTCTAATCTGCTATTAAATCTATTTATTGAAGTCTTAATTTGTTAATGTGTTTTTTAGTGCCAGAGTCTCCATTTGACTCTATTTAATGAATTTCAAGTCTTTTCTGAAGTTCTCTATTTCCTTTTTCTTTTTTTAATTTTAATTGTTGTTCAAGTACAGTTTTCTGCCTTTTACCCCCACCCAGCCCACCTGCTGCCTCTTTTTTCTTAAAGACATTAATTGGAGTTATTTTTAAAATTCCTACTTGATAATTCCAATTTATGAAGCACCTGTGAGTCTTTTTTTGTCTACTGTTTCTCCTCATTGCTGGACTCAATGGACATTGTCCCAATAGAAAGGCTAAGTTGCTGACAAAGGCCCCTCCCAAATCTCTGTTCCCCCAGCAATGGGCAGCTGCTGAATTTCTGCTCAACTCTAGCTCTACAGTTGCTGTCTTCAACGGTTCCTTGGAGTAGTGGCTTGCATATGGATAGCTTAAGAGTCAGCCAATGCCTTGAAAGGAATTTCTATGTAAATTTGGGGCTTCTTTCTCAGCAATCCTCTACACATCAAGACTTTGCTCTCAATCTCTATTCAGGCTGGCTGCCCCCAATTCTGACCATTGTCTCCTCAGCTCAGTAAAATTACTGCTAGAAACCTACTTTTATGACCTCCTCCTATTTCTCTCTAGTAGTAGCACCAGTACTATTCCTCTACCCCAAGCACAATGTCACTCCTTAAAAGTAGAAACAAAGGAAGAAGGCAAGTTCGTTGTGATAAAATGCATGTCTGAATGCTTTGTGAATTTGTGTTTAGCTTCATCAATGCCAACTCCCCTTTAAATGAGTTCTTGGTTTTAAAAAAAGGCCCCAGTTAATTCATAGGTGTGGGGCCCTTGGTTATCTGGAGAACTGAAGAGAGTAAGGGAGTGCCACATGCTTACTTGTTTAATGGGGTTTGCTGGGCCTCCCCACCCAGGAGGGGAATCAGCTGCTTACCTCAGCCAAGCTTCAAGAAGGCTGTTGGAGCCTGTGAGTACTTTGTTCTGAACTACCAAAAATACTGAGAAAGCTGGGCTACCTGTTAATTTCCTCAGTCATTTAACCTGTTGAGATTTACCCACCAGGCTCACCTTGTCTCAACCGGTCCTGTGTGCTCTTGAGGACACGGAGGCAGACTCTGACCTCCCCAGCATTCTGGCCTCTCACCACGTGTTCCCGACACTCAAACACATTCCTCACCAATTCCCTGGGTGTGAAGACCATGGTCACGTCAACTTTCAGCACAGGTTGGGACCTGTAGAGACACCAAAGGGCCATCAAGGGTCTTCAGACAGCAAAGCTGCTCCTTAAAGGGAAGATAACCTAGTGTGCTCAGAAAGAGACTCTCACCTGAGCAGCAGTGCATGTCCCTGGGCCCCTACAGCCAGGTCTACCAATCCATCCATTGTGAGGTCCTGGCCCCCACTCAGTGACTGACCAAAATACTGGAGCGTGCGGGACAGCTGGGAGCCTGTAATTCTCTGGGAATGAAAAAGAGGAGGGGAGAAAGGAAATGGGAAAGAAAGGGAAGTGTGTAACTCAGTTGCCCAGAGTGACTCAAGGAGAGATTGTCTGGGCTCCAGTCAAGTCTCATGTCCTACAATTTCTCAAGGAATTAGGGCAAGTGTTCAGCATTAGGCCACAGTCTTGAGATGGCCAAAGTTTCCATTAATTACCTGGGTTTTTGAGAGAAAACAAATATTTTACAGAAAAGAAGTAGCATAGCATAAGCATGCAGTTTGACTCAGCTGAATGTCATTTACATGGTCAGGATCGTGCAAACACTGAATATTGATCTAACCCAAAATTATTACTTAAATATAAGGTGTAAGGGGAGGGGTGGAAGGCATGTGAATATGTGGCAAAGGGATCTGAAAGGACTCAGTACTCACCTCCCACAGTGAGAAGCCAATGCTAAAACAAAAATCAAAAAGCAGCAAAAAAATCATGTCAAGTATGGAGAATCATTGAAAATGGCTTCCTCAAGATAAGGGGAAATAAAGACGAAACCATAGTGTAGGTATGGAAATCACTGTTTCCCATAATCAGCCTTTAAGGACAATTTTGACTCTCTAGTCTACATGTAAGAGTAACACTGAAAGAATAACAGCAAAATAAAAAGAAATTTTGTATTTTTGTCATGTACTTAATGCCACCGAACTATATAGTTTAAAATGGTTAAGATGGTGAATTTTATATCATATATATTTTACCATGGTTTTTAAAGTGATCTTGTCAATTGAAAGGAAGCATGGGATACTAGAAATTTACTATATCTTAATTTTAAGTGGTGCTTATTTGGGTTCACAGATATGTAAAAGTTCATCACTTAAGATTTGTGTGTTTATAGCATATACATTGTAACTCAAATGTTTTTGAGAAAAAATTATTGCATTCTGTTGGCATGAAGTTTTGTTTTGAAATTATGTATAATGTGGAAATTGGGAAAGCCATAGTCTATTTGCTTGTCCAAACAATGAGCACCCCCTTCCAACCCCAATCATAGAGGAAAAAAAGTAAAAAAATGCAAACAATAGAGCAACAGGATAGCATGAATCCTTTTTGCATTTGTTTTTAATTCCAAAGTCTGCAAGTTATGTGTGCATGCGTGTGTGTGTGTGTGTGTGTGTGTGCATGCAGACATATAAACTATCCTCCCCCTAACCATGTTTTCCTTTGTAGGGTGAGTTATGGTACATATAAAGAGAAGTGGGGCTTTCACTGTTCACTTTAGATTTATAAATTTAAACAAGTATGTAAGGCTTTTGTAATAAAAATAAAGTAAAACCAGAGCCTTCAAACTCCATTTACACAGGGAAGCAACAGGCACCAAAGAAAAGTGGCATAATTATAATACACAATTGTGAAAAGAGGCTCCATAGGTAAGGCAGCTGTTTTTAGCCTTGGCTACAACTAACAAGCCTGTAAAAAATACTGGGGCCTACCTAGTTCTAGCATGGGCAAATCTAACCTGTGGCAGAAAATAATCAGGATAGTAGTTTCTTCTGGAATGAAGTGAGTCAAAATATGGGAAGGGGCAAGAGGGAACTTTCTGAAGTGATAATGATGTTCTGTATCTTGATAGGAGAATGAGTTGCAACAGGTGTATGCATTTGTCAAAAATCATTGAATGGCTAAAGATTTGTGCCTTTCCTGTTGGTAAATTTTATCCTAAAAATAACAGTAAGCAAATACTGAATTCTAGTTAACCATGTACATGCTGAAATATTTGCAGGTGCAGTGGACTGATGTTGCAACTTACTTTGATGCATTAAAAATAAGATGGACTGTATAAAAAGAATGGATATGTGATCAAGTAAATCTAGGAAAATGTCATTGTAGATTCTAGGTTGTAAATATATGGATGTTTGCTGTTCAATTCTTTCAACTTTGCTTGTAAATTTGAAAGTTCTCTAAATTTCCTGAGAGGAGCCCTGTGTGACTGCACAAGTCACAACCCCATGAAGCATGCAGTCCTAATAGGGTGACCAGCTATAAGGGTTTCCTGAGGTGGAAGACTTTGAGTCTAAAACCAGGACAGATGTAGGCAAACCAGGACTATTGGTTACCTTACCAAGACTAAGATTTGGAAAAAAAAGGAATGCCAAATCCCTATACTTCCAGCTTGCCATTTATCACTGCTACACCTAATCTCATCTGTATACTGCAGATATTGGTGCCCCTATGCACCCCCTGCAGTTGTGGTAAGAATTAATCTAGAGTTGAGGAGTTTTTGAGGTTTATGTGAAGTGTGTTATTATATTTGAAGGTTCCGAAAGGAGTAATGGGAGAATAAATCTGGCAGCTGTGGGAACATTGAATTAGAAAGGGACAGATCAGTAAAGAGGTTACTGTCATGACAGGGACTGATGGGGTCTTACCTGGCTGTGGGAGGGGCTGATGCCCAGTCCTGAGGTCCCATGAAACAGGTAGACAGCACCCTGGTTCTCCTGTTCTCCCGGGGCCCCGATGGCCACATCCATCAGCTTGTCCCCATTCACGTCCCCCAGCACGGTTAGGGCTGTCCCGAAGCGTCCCCAGGGGTGGCCCTGCTCCCCACGGAGAATGACCTCACACTGCCACCTAGCTCTCTGCAGAACAAAACCAATGCAACCCCTCAACCTGGGCAACCCCTCCACCCCACACCCAGCCCCACCCAGCCCAGGTCTGGTCATCAGCCACTCACCCCCTGGGGCAAGGGGCACACAGACACCTGGCCTCCCCGGGTCAGCTCATAGTAATGGGGAGCCCCGATGAGGACCAGGTCAGAGCTGCCATCTCTGTCCACATCCACGGAGCACAGGGAGGCCCCAAAATAGGAGCCAATCTGAAAGAGATGAAACCAGGATCACATACCTCTTCCCAACTAAAGCAGAGTGTGGGAGTTTTCTCCCTGTGAAGAAAAATGATGCCTGCTGGGGAAAGCCCTTTGTAGCAGATGTGATCCTCTATATGATTCATGATAAAATCTCATTTGGATGTGCTGACAGAGAGAGGAGAATATTATAGAGCTGATGGGCAGTGAGTGAGGATTTTACCCCAAATGGTGTTGCAGGAAGATTATCATGATAGCAAAGAAGAGCCTGGCTGGTGTAGCTCCGTGGATTGAGTGCAGGCTGCAAACCAAAGGGTCACCAGTTCCATTCCCAGTCAGGGCACATGCCTGGGTTGCTGGCCAGATCCCCAGTGTGGGCCATGTGAGAGGCAACCACACATTGATGTTTCTCTCCCTCTCTTTCTTCCTCCCTTCCCCTGTCTTTACAAATAAATAAAGAAAACCTTTTTTTAAAAAAAAGATAGCAAAGAAGAAGTTGGATTGGAAACTACAGATAGAAAAGCCTTGGAAGAACAGATGGTATTTTTCAATACATTGGAAGTCTTGGGGGGGGCGGCGGGTGAAAAATCAAAGTTGGCAGTCTGGCTAATAAGGAATCAACTGGCATGTATTAAAAATAACAATATTTTTGTGTGATATTTTTGAAAAGTAACATCTACCTTTTAAAAGAACTTCAAAGATGTGTTTAAAAAAACAAAACTGTTCAACGTCAACATGTAGAATTCACCCACAGGATTCATGAATTTAGTCATTCATTCATTCAATTCAACAGACAAGGGTTTGGAGACAGAGCCTTCCAGGGTGCTCAGTGCAGCAGGGTAGAGCAGAGGGAATAGTAACAGATAAACAGGGAGATGTATGTTTGCAGCAAATTCAAACCAGGGCAAGATCTAGGAAAGAAAACTGCAGGGGATGTCAAGACATGGCTCACTGCAATCTGACTTCTGCCCCACACAGCATTGAGAGAGGCCTTGCTGACAGGCCAACAAGAGCATTTAAGTGTCATCCTGAAGTCAATAGGATTTTTTTGTTGTTGTTTTTAAGTCAGGTTTATTGGGGTATAATTTACTTAACAATGAAATTCAGTATTCTGCCCTGGCTGGTGCAGCTCAATGGATGGAGTGCTGCCCTGAGAACCAAGGGGTTGCCAGTTAGATTCCCAGACAGGGCACATGCCTGGGTTGTGCTCCAGGTCTGCAGTGAGGGGCATGTGAGAGGCAATTCTCTCCCTCTCTTTCTCCCTCCTTCCCCTTTGTCTAAAAATAAATAAATAAATAAAATCTTTTAAAAAATAGTATTCTTAGTGTAGTTTTATGAGTTTTGACAAAACACATAGTCATGTAAACACCACCATGGCCAAGATATAGAATAATTTCATCACCCCAAAAATATTCTCTCATGCCTCACTGTAATCAACCTCCTCCTTCAACCACCAGCCCATGGAAACCACTGATCTCTTTTCCATCCCAATAGTTTTGCCTTTTCCATTACATTATATAAATGGAATTATAGAATATGTAGCCTTTTGGGTCTGGCTTGTTTCACTAGAATAATGCATTTAAGATTCATACATGGTGCCCTGACTGGTGTGGTTCAGCTGTTTGGGCTTCATTCTGCAAAGCAAAAGGCTGCCAGTTTGATTCTTGGTCAGGGCATATGCCTGGCCTGCAGATTTGGCCCCAGGTCAGGGAGTATGCAGGAGGGAGCCGATTAATGTTTCTCTCTCACATTGGTGTATCTCTCCCTCTCTTTCTCCCTCCCTTCTCCTCTGTCTAAAAATAAATAAATAAAATCATTTTTAAAATGATTTTCAAAATAATTCATCCATGGCACAGTATGCATCAGTAATCCATCTTTTTTATTTCTGGTTAATATTCCATTGTTATGTACCACAGTTTGTTCAGCCATTCCCCAGTTGAGTGACACTGGAGTTGCTTCTAGTTTTAGGTGATTATGAATAGAGCCACTAGAAACACTCACACACAGGTTTTCATGTAAACATTTGTTCTTATTTCTCCTAGGTAAATAATAAATACCTAAGAGAAGGATTACTGGTATGGTAACTGCATATTGAACTTTATAAGATATTGACAGACTGTTTTCCAAAATAGGCATACCATTTTCCATTCTAAGCAATGTTTGAGAGTTTTAGTTCCTACATGTCCTTGGCAGTACTTGATATTGCCAGTTTATTTTTTTACGTCAACCATTCTAAAACTTATATCTTACTGCAGTTTTAATTGAATCTCCTTAATGATTAATAGCATGGAACATGTGTTCATGTACTTTTCTGCCATCCATATATCTTTTTTGGTGAGGTGTCTGTTCAAATATTTGCTTATTTTTTAGATTTCTTCTTATTGTTGAATTTTAAGAGTTCTTTATATATTCCAGATAGGTCCTTTGTCAGATATATAACCAAAAAAAGGAAATTTACAAATATTTTCTTTCTTTATCTGTTCATTCTCTTAATAGCGCATTTCACAGAGCAAAATCCTTTCATTTTTGTGAAGTCTTATTTATCAATTTTTCTTTTATAGACCATGATTATAACGTTATATGTAAGAACGCTTTGTATAGCACAAGGTCATGAAGATTTCCTACTATGTTTTCTTCCACAAGTACTGTACTTTTATTTTTTTTCCAGTGAGAGTTAAGGTTTCTTTCTCTTTTTTTAAGTCTTTTTAATTGTTTATGCTATTACAGTTGTCCCAATTTTTCCCTTTGTCCCCCTCCCCCAGCCCACCCCCTATTCCCACAGTCAATCCCCACACCACTTTTCATGTTCATGGGACATGCATATATGTCCTTTGCCTAATCCCTTCACCTTCTTTCCACCAGTTCCCACCAACCCACTCCCCTCTTACAGCCATCAGTCTGCTCCATGTTTCTGTACCTCTGATCTATTTTGCTTGTTCATTTATTTTGTTCATTAGATTCCAGTTATAAGTGACACTATGTGGTATTTGTCTTTCATTGACTGGCTTATTTCACTTAGTATTTAGTCTCCAGTTCCATCCATGCTATTATAAAAGATAGAATTCTTTCTTTTTATTGCTGCATAGTATTCCATTGTGTAAATGTACCACAATTTTTTAATCCACTCATCTAGTGATGGGCACTTAGGCTGTTTCCAAATCTTTGCTATTGTAAATAATGCTGCTATGAACATAGGGGTACATATATTCTGAATTGGTGTTTCAGGATTTGGGGGGTATATTCCCAGAAGTAGAATTGCTGGGTCAAAAGGCAGTTCCATTTTTAATTTTGTGAGGAAACTCCATACTGTTTTCCAGAGTGGTTGCATCAGTCTGCATTCCTGCCAACAGTGCACTAGAGTTCCCCTTTCTCCACATCCTCTGCAACACTTGTTGTTTGTTAATTTGTTTATGATGGCTATTCTGACCAATATGAAGTGGTCTCATGATGGTTTTACTTTGCATCTATCTGATGTCTAGTGATGCTTAGCATCCTTTCATATGTATATGGGCCCTCTGTATGTTCTCCTCAGAGAACTGTCTGTTTAGGTCCTTTGCCAATATTTGTTCTAGATCTGTGAAATATGCCATTGGTATCTTGATAAGAGTTGCATGGAATCTATAGATTGCTTTGGGTCATATAGACATTTTAATGATGTTAATTCTTCCAGTCCATGAACACAGTATATGCTTCAACTTTTTTGTGTCTTCCTCAATTTCTTTCTTCAGTGTCCTATAGTTTTCTGAATACAGGTCTTTTAACTCCTTGGTTAAAGTTATTCCTAGGTACCTCATTTTTTTGTGTTGCAATAGTAAATAGGATTGTTTTCTTAATTTCCTTTTCTGATAGTTTATTATTGGTGTATAGATATGTCATCAATTTCTGAGTATTGATTTTGAATCTTGCTACTTTGTTGAACTCATTTATTAGGTCTAGTAGTTTTTTGGTGGAAACTGCAGGGTTTCCAATGTACAATATCATGTCATCTGCAAATAATGACAGTTTTACCTCCTCCTTTCCCATTTGAATGCCTTTTATTTCTTCTTGTCTAATCACTATGACTAGGACTTCCAGTACTATGTTGAATAAGAGTGGTGAAAACAGACATCCCTATCTTGTTTCTGATCTTAAAGGAAATGCTTTCAGGTTTGCACATTGAGTATGATGTTGGCTGTTGGTTTTTTGTACACGTCCTTTATTATGTTGAGGTTTGACTACTCTATTCCTACTTTGCTTAGAGTTTTTATCATAAATAGGTGCTGGGTTTTATCAAATGCTTTTCCCACACTTATTGATATGATCACATGATTTTTATCTTGTATTTTATTTGGGCATTCATATTTATTATACCAACCTTGCATCATCATGATAAGTCCCGTTTCATCATGGTGCTATGATTTTTTAAAATGTATTGCTGGATCTGTTTTGCTAGTATTTTGTTGAGGATTTTATCATCAATGTTCATCAGGGATACATGCCTATTGCTTTCTGTCTTTGTTTTGTCTTTACCTGGGTTTGGAATTAGGATAACATAGGCTTCATGTTATCTTAAGCACTTGGAAGCCTTGCCTCTTCTTGAATTTTTTGGAATAGTTTGAAAACCTATTCGGTGTCAGTTCTTTGAGCGATTGGTAAAATTTACCTGTGAAGCCATCTGATCCAGGACTTTTGTTTGCTGCAAATTTTTCGATTACTGCTTTAATTTCATTAGTTGTTATCAAACCTATTCAGGAATTCTGCTTTTTCCTGATTCAGTTTTGGGATATTGAATGATTCTAAAAATTTATGCATTTCATCCAGGTTTTCCAATTTCTTCACACATAATTGTTCATAGTATTTTCTTACAATCCTTTGTTTTTCTGTGGTATCCACTGTTATTTTCCCTCTTTCATTTCTAATTTTGTTAATTTGGGTCCTCTCTCTTTTTTTCTTGATGAGTCTGGTTGAAGGTTCATCAATTTTGTTCATCTTTTCAAAGAACCATCTCCTGGATTCACTGATCTTTAGAATTTGTTTTTTTCTTTTCTTAGTCTTTATGTCATTTATTTTCACTCCGACCTTGATTATAGTATTGTAGTTTTAGATTCTACATTTAGATCCATAATCTATTTTAAATTAATCTTAACATGGTATTAGATATGGGTAGAAGTTTTTATTTTATTTTGCTTTTCATTATGCATGTCCAGTTATTCCAACACTATTGAACTCTCCATTAAATTGTCTCTGTGCCTTTGTCAAAAATCAATTGACTAAAAGCTTTTCGTCAAGATAGCAGAGTAGGTAAACTCTGTGCTCACCTCCTCCTGTGATCACACCAAAATTACAATTAACTTTCGGCCAAGATGGAGGCATAGGTGGACAAACTGTGCCTCTTCTCACAACCAAGATTAAGGACAACAAAAATGTAGAACCAAAAAAAAAAAAAAACCCAACCAGAACGGATAGAGGATTGAATTGTACGGAAGTCCGACAACAATTCACCCAGACTGGTTAGAGGGGTGGAGTCAGCGGCCAGAGGAGAGGGGTTGCAGTGGGAAGAAGCAGTAGTTGGTGGTCCCAGGTGCACAGGTGGCAGTTACTGAGCATAGGGAGGCAGTGACCAGACCAAGCCAGGTGCACAAGGTGGATGACCATTGTCACACATTCACATGCAGATAAGCCAAGTGAAAATGGGCAGCGAGACGGACTGCACAGCACAGGGCCCCAGCACTGGGAAACAGAGCCTAAAGGGCACCAATTGAGAACACTTGTGGGGGGTTAGGGTGCCGGGAGAGAGTCCCAGACTCACGGGAGAGTTTGTTGGAGAGACCCACAGGGTCCTGGAACTTGCACAAGCCCACCCACATGGAGATTAGTGCTAGAAGGGCCCAGTTGCCTTGGGGAAAGTGGAGGAAGAGACTGGAATCCGAGAGAGCACGGAGCAAGCGCCATTGTTCCCTCTCAGGCCCCGCCCCCACATCCAGCAGCACAACCCAGCAACTGGGCTGCCCCGCCCTGGTGAACGCCTGAGGCTCCACCCCTCACTATGTAACAGCTGTGACCAGATGGGAAAAAAAAAAAAAAAAAAAAAAACAAGGATGGCTCAAACGGGAGAACAGATGGGGCCCTGGAGCTAATTCATCTAAGTAACCAAGAGGTAGCCAACCTATCAGGTGCACAGCTCAAAGCACTGGTGATTAGGAAGCTCACAGACTGGTTGATTTTGGTCGCAAATTAGATGAACAAATGGAGGCTACAATAAGTGAAATGAAGGAAAACACACAGGAACCAATAGTGATGGGAGGAAAACTGGGACTCAAATCAATGGAGTAGACCAGAAGGAAGAAAGAAACAAACAAACAGAAAACAAGGAAGAAACAAGAATTCAAAACAACAAGGTCCTTAAGCCTGCTTAGGAACCGCCAGGACATCTTTAAACGTCCCAACATCCGAATTATAGGGGTACCAGAAGGGGAAGAGGAAGAGCAACAAGTGGAAAACTTATTTGAACAAATAATAAAGGAGAACTTCCCCAATCTGGCAAAGGAAATAGACTTCCAGGAAGTCCAGGAAGCTCAGAGAGTTCCAAAGAAGGTGGACCCAAGGAGGAACACACCAAGGCACATCATAATTACATTACCCAAGATTAAAATGAAGGAGAGAATTCTACAAGCAGCAAGAGATAAGGGCACAGTCACCTACAAAGGAGTTCCCATCAGACTGTCAGCTGATTTCTCAAAAGAGACCTTACAGGCCAGAAGGGGCTGGAAAGAGGTATTCCAAGTCATGAAAGTCAAGGACCTACATCCAAGATTGCTCTATCCAGCAAAGCTGTCATTTAGAATGGAAGGGAAGATAGAGCACTTCTCAGATAAGGTCAAGTTAAAGGAGTTCATCAATGCCAAGCCCTTATTATATGAGATGTTAAAAGGTCTTACCTAAGAAAAAGAAGATAAAAAATAGGACAGTAAAAAGACAGCAAACTCACAGATATTAACAACCACACCTAAAACAAAAGCAAACTAAGCACACAACTAGAACAGGAGCAGAAACACAAAAATGGAGATCACAAGGAGGGTTAGCAATAGGTGAGTGGGAGGAGGAGAGAGGGAGAAAAGGTACAGAGAATAAGTAGCATAGACGGTGGGTAGACAGGGGGCGGGCAAGAATAGTGTGGGAAGGTTAGAAGCTAAAGAACTTATGACACATGGACATGAACTAAGTGTGGGAGTGTGGGTGGGAGGGGGTACGCAGGGTGGAGGGGAGTGATGGGGGAGAAATGAGACAACTGTAATAGCACAATCAATAAAATATAATTAAAAAATAAAAATTAACAAAAATAAAATTAAATTGTAGAACAACCATCACTGAGAACCACCTGAAGACCAGTTATATCTTATAACTAAGGATATAAAGAAGCAGCCATGTACAAACTGGTACTGGGGGTAAAGATGCAGAATTGGTAGGTCCCACAATCACAGTGTGTGATTAAGTATTGGGAGGAATTTCTTGTCTGTGAAGGTCCTCTCTGAAGAGTGAGGGTTTCCAGCCCCACACTTGGCTCCCCAGCCTGGGGCATTAGTGCCAGGAAAGGAAGCCCCCACAGTATCTGGCTGTGAAAACCATCAAGAATTGTGTTGGAGAAAGACAAAGGACTGCTAGATACCAAGGCACTGCTCTTAAACAACCCATACATAAACTCACTTGCTCACAAACCCACCCCCTCTAAGCTCCAGCATAGGGGCAGCAGGTCAAAACTGCCAAGGACACACAAAGAGGATCTAAATTAACTACTTCAGTGTAATAACTGGAGGAGCAAGTGTGAAGGCAACACTCTCCCGGGGTAGAAGTGCTGGTAGTCACCCTTGTTCCTTGTCGAGGGATCCTCTGACCCAGTGGGCCCAGTGCAGGTATGTGCCAAATTTGAGCTCTCCCTTAACCCACCTTAATACCATTCCCCAACCCTGGTGACTCCCTGAGAACCAGCTGTACCCAATTCACCTACTTGGCACTAGCTTCCTCCAGCAGCTCCTCAACACAAGTGGCCTGTCTCAGATCATGCTATGGACTTTCTTAAACTCTCTCAAAGGTACACAAACCCCAAAAAAGCATTGGCAGGTTCAGCATACCTTGTACCTCTTGATAACTGGCCCAAGCATGGCATAAGTGAATATCAGTCTTGGTTTGAAACATAGTTTCAACTAAGCAGCCACAAGTGCAGCACAAGTAGTAAAGCAACTCAGATTGCATAGTGGTGCCCACCAAAGGGACCCCAGCCTGATGCAAGTGGCAGCCAGTCTTGGTTCACAGCATAGACTCTCTCAAGCACTTCCAAGCCCAGCACAAGTGGCAGCTAACACCAGATTACTTTATAGTTCCTACCAGGTAGCCCCAAGGCCACACAAGTGATGGCTGACTTTGTCTTACACTAGATTCCATCCCACAAGGCTCCAAAATCAACACACCCAGTGGCTAGCTTCAGGCCACACTAGAGGACCACACAACCAATTCTACAAATCACACATCCAAAGGGCAGACTAAACTTGCACCAGACACCTGCTCTGTGGGGTGAGCCGCAGCACAACAGCTCACCCATTGTAGTCACAGCCAGCCTTGACAGCCAGACAACCTAAGGGTCAACCCCACCCCTTGACATGCCAACAGCAATCAAGGTTCAACTACAGCAGGAGGAAACATACAACCTACACAGGGACTCACCTGGAGCACCTGCCTAAGGTGACCAGGGAGACTGTATCACTGAGCCCCACAGACACATCCTACACAAGGCCAATCTCTCAAGACTGGGAGGCACAGCAGCTCTACGTAATATACAGCAACAAACAGGGAATGAGCCAAAGTGAGACATTAATGAAACATGTTCCAAATGAAAAAAATGGAACACAACTCCACATCAAGAACTAAACAAAATGGAGACAAGCAATCTACCAGATGCAGAGTTCAAAACAATGATTATATGCCCTGGCAGGTGTGGCTCAGTGAATTGATCACCAGCCTGTGAACCAAATGGTTGCTGGTTTGATTCCTAGTCAGGGTACATGCCTGGGTTGCAGGTCAGGTTCCCAGTAGGGGACTTGTGAGAGGCAACCACACATTGATGTTTCTCTCCCTCTCTTTCTATCTCCCTTCCCCTCTGTCTAAAAATAAATTAATTAATTTTAAAAATGATTATAAGTATGTTCAATGAACATAGGAGATGAATAGAGTAAAAATTTCAACAAGGAGACAGAAAATAAAAAAAGAGTCAGAAATGAAGAATACAATAACTGAAATGAAGAACACATTAGAGGGAATCAAGAGCAGATTAGATGAAGCAGAGAATCAAATCACCAGTTCGGAAGAAAGGTAGCAGAAAACACTCAATCAGAACATCAGAAAGAAAAAAAAGAATTTTAAAATAAGGATAGTTTAAGGGACCTCTGGGAAAACTCAAGCATACTAACATTCACAACATAAGGGTACCAGAAAAAGAGGAAAAGCAAGGGACTAAAAACCTGTTTGAAGAAATAATGACTGAAAATTTCCTTAACCTGGCAAAGGAAATAGACATACAAGTCCAAAAAGAAGAGAGAATCCCAAACTAGATGAACCCAAAGGAGACCACATCAAGACACATCACAATTAAAATGCCAAAAGTTAAAGATTAAAAGAGAATCTTAAAAGCAACAATAGAAAAGCAGTTAGTTACATACAAGGAAGCTCCCATAAGACTGTCAGCTGATTTCCCAAAAGTAACTTTGCAGGCCAGAAGGGAGTGGCACAAAATATTTAAGGTGAGGAAAAGCAAGGACCTACAACCAAGGTTACTCTACCCAACAAAGCTATCATTTAGACTCAAAGGAGAACTAAAGAGTTTCCCAGACAAGAAAAAGCTTAAAAAGTTCACCATGAGTAAGTATTACAAGAAATATTAAAGGAACTTCGTTAAGATCAAAAATATGAAAAAGTTCTCATGGACAAAGACAAATTTTTAGTAAAAGCAGTTGACCTACAAACTACAAAACTAGCACAAAGGTTAAAAGATAAAAGTAGGAAGATCATGTGTATTTACAACAATAAATTAAAAGATAAACATGCAAGAAATTAAAAATCATGACAAAGACATAAACATAAAGGTTGAGTAAAAATTATAGTAATTTGAGAATGTGTTTGAACTTCAATGACCATCAACTTAAAATAGACTGCTATAAATATAGTTTGGTATAAAGGAAACACATGATAACCACAAACCAAATATCTACAAGAAATATACAAAAAATAAGAGAAAGGAATCCTAACATGACACGATAGAAATTTATCAACATACAAAAGAAGCAAGCAAGAGAGTAGGAAAGGAACAGAGAACTACAAAGACAATCAGAAAACAATGAATAAAATGGCAATAACTACATACCTATCCATATTTACTTTAAATGTAAATGGACTAAATGTCCCAATCAAAATACACAGCATGCCAAATAGACAGGAAAAAAAGGCTCATACACATGCTACCTACAAGAGACCCACTTCAGATCAAAAGACATGTAAAGTAAAGGTATAGAAAAAGATACTTCATGAAAATGGAAATTTTTAAAAGCTGGGGTATAAATACTTATATCAGACAAAATATACATTAAAGCAAAGCTTATAGCAATAGACAAAGTAGAACATTTCATAATGATAAATGGATAATTCCAGTGAGAAGATATAACTTTCATAAACCTCTAGACACCCAATGTATGAGCACCAAAATATATAAAGCAAACATTGATGAACATAAAGGAAAATATTGGAGCTTCCGGCCAAGATGGAGGCATAGGCAGACGCACTGTGCCTCTTCTCACAACCAAATTAAGGACAACAAAGATTTAGAAACAAGAAAACAACCAGATCTCAGAAAATCAAACTGTTTGGAAGTCCAACAACGATTCATCCAGACCGGTAAGAGGGGCGGAGTCGCGGCAGGAAAAAGCGGAGGTGCGGACGGGCA
>PVKU01015491.1:0-18164 GCA_004027475.1 Anoura caudifer | reverse complement strand
GAACAGTCAGAAAAACCCTCAGTTCTTCAGTTTGCTGAGATGTCATTTGACAGATTCGTGGCAGACCGGTATGCCCAGCCAGATTACAGAACAGTCAGAAAAACCCTCAGTTCTTCAGTTTGCTGAGATGTCATTTGACAGATTCGTGGCAGACCGGTATGCCCAGCCAGATTCCTGGCCTGCCCTCTTGGTGTCTATATCCTGCTGTCTGTCACTGGCTCAGCCATGTCTGGGACGCTGGGAGCCCCCCCTTTTGGAGCTCCGACCCTGGACTGAGCACTCGACATGGATTCCTCCTAACCCACACGTCGCCCAGCTCACACGGATTGGAACCCAGCATCAAACCTGGGTCTGTGGGGCTCCACCCTCCCTCCACTGCCCCACCCCCCAGAATCTGAGAGTCACCACAGCACTCGCTCAGTGGGAAAACACACACACACACACACACATATGCACACGCACGCGTGCACACACACGGACACTTCTCCCTGTGGGAAAGGAAAACATTTTTCCCTCCTGATTTGTTTCCTTTACGCTGAGTGGGAGGCATTTAAATTTAGGTAATTTCTATCTGTCGTCTGGGGCAGCCAGTTCACAATGTGGTATTGGAGGGATTAATGAGTGATGTGGTATTTCAAAAAGAGTTGACTTCTCTGATTTTCCTTCATAAATGGTAAGTAGTGAATCATGCAGTTTTATGAGAAGCGGTGTCCTGGGTTTACTCTCCAACATTTCTCTATTGTAACAACTTACAAAGCGCTTTCCTGTGTATTGACTCATTTTGTCCACACAACACTTTCTAAGGCAGCCAAGCCACCGCTTCCTCATTTGACAGATGGGAAAACTGAGGCTCAGAAAGTTGCAGTGACTTGTCAAAGGTCACAAGACTGACAAAGTAGCTTGCTGACACTTGAGGTCAGTTCGGCCTTCTAGGGTCGAGCATCCTACCCGCCCCCCACCCTGCAATAACGCGCCATCTGAAAGAGATGGACCTGTGAGATGTTTCATCAAGTAATTTTCAAATTCAAGCATGCCTTTCCAATTAAAAAATGGTTTTTATTATTGGATAGTTTTGCCTTTGCATCATCAGAGTCTCCCCTATACACATACGTACCTTTACAGTCCTTTTTTGCCTTAGTTCAGAACTTCAGGTGGTTTTTTGCTTGGGGCGTGTTTCTGTTTTAGTTTGTTGGCTGGTTTTTAGCTTTCACGCGTTTACGAAAGTAGAGCGATTGATCGATCAGTGTGAATCTCGGCACGTGTCGCTCAGCTTCCACACGGATCTGCTTTGGCCGGTTTTGTGTTCATCTCTGCCCTCCCTGATTTTTAAAAAGCAATCCCAGATACTGTTTCACTTCATCCATAAATGTTTTGGGATGTACGTCAAAAAGATAAGGACTTGAAAAACAACAACTGAATCACAATACCTGATCACGTAAAAAAAAATTGAACACTTAATGTCATTAGTCAGCGTTCACATTTCCCTGGTTGTCTTTTTTTTACATGATTTGTTCAAATCAGGATCCACATGAGATCCATATGCTGAAATAGACTGACATATATATGAAATTTCTTCAATCTATGGGTACCCCTCCCCCGCTTCTTTATGCTTGTAATTTGTTGAATGAATGGGTTTGTGTGTCCTGTAGAGTTTCCCATAGCCTGGATAGAGTTGATTGTCTCTTTCTGGTGTCACTTAACATTGCTACAATCTCTTGTTAACGTACCTTTGTTCCTGATAATTTTTACATTTTGAAAAATAAAAGGCATGCATGCCCTTGGTTTAAAAAACAAAATAGCCCGAAGAAAAGCATGAAAAAAGAAAACTCAAAAGTCATCCCTCGCCACTACTGCTACCTCAGGTGTTCCTTCCAGATGTACCTGTACCCTGTTTATTTTCGTTCAGCACATCATGAGCATTTTCCCACATTATCAGAGAAATCTGCAGTACAGTTTTATAAGCCTTGCCATTGGATTAAGGGTACTTCCTCCTTCAGTCGCCCCCCAGTTGAGGAACAGGGGCTCAGCCATTGCTCCAAAGGAAGACCGTGTTGAAAAGAGAACAGTGGCCATTTGAATACATGTTATCGGCACCAGTGTTGATAGGTTCCTAGGAGTGTAATTACCGGGTCAAAGCCAGGGGTATTCACAAATTTCTGATACAGTTGTTGCATTGCCAGATTAGCCCAGACGGGAGGTCGGAGCCACGTTACACTCCCCCAGCCCTGGCCAGCCTGTGAGAGGGGCTGTTTTTCCACACAGGCACAGCATGCGGTGACTTAGAGGAACAGATTGGCCTTCAGGTAGGTCGCCCTCCTGTAGGTGCAGGTGATGTACAAGTTACCATGAGTAGCAAGGAGGAAAAGGAGTGAGCGTGGGTGTTTGCAAACTGCTTAGCACAGTGGAGCGCTGAGAGCCCATGCCAGTTCAGCGTCGTGGGGAAGCGGGCAGCTCGGCTTTGTCAGCCTGCCAGCCTCTTTGTGGTGACTTCTCACTTCCTGACTTGAGGAATAAAGAAACAGCATTTACTAGGAACAGCGGGTATGTGTAGAAACCCAGACGTGGAATCCAGGGGACTCCTAACCAGGGCATCACCTGGCCTCAGGTAGCTCCTCTGCTTTCTCTTTGCTGCCTGGACACCTTTACGTTCCCCTCCCTGCCCGCCGTGGGTGCCCTGGCTTAGGACCTTCATCTTCCTTACCGGAGTCTGTTTCAGCGCTCTATCCTGGAAGGAACCCTCCCCGGGGATTCACTTAGAGGTATTACTGCCCAGTACGGTGTTACAGCCCTCACCTCTCCCAGAGCCGTAGCACCTCAACCGCGTGACGCCCTGACCCCACAGAACCGTGTGCTTTCAGGCCCTGTGGGGAGGTAGTCGTGGTAGGTGTGGGTGGAGCATGCGGATGCCCTCACCTTACGGTGTAGCTGGCTGTCTCCCCACAGCCCAGTCCAGTGAACCCTTAGAAACAATGTCAAGTTAAAGACGTTCCCTAATTTGATCTTTGCATCAGCCTCAGGAGGTGGTTTCCCTGGTCCCGGCGTTGCAGACTGTGGAAACAGAGACTCGGAGAGCTTCCCAGCTCTTGACATGTTTTATTGGTCAGTCCTCACAACAGATCTGTGCTGTAACACTGAGTTTTCGGACGAGGAGCCTGAGGCTTGGCGGTGGGCTGTTTTGCTGGCTCAGGTTATACTGTTGAAGGGGAAAAAACGAAGGTCCAGACTGGGATCTGTCTGTCTTCCAAGTGTCCAGGTCTCGCCTTGTTTGTAGTTCTTACCCAAGGTCCCCACCACTGCTGCTTGGTCAGGTCTACTCAGGGCGCTAGATGCTGTGGGCGCTTTGCCCGGACTGACTCTTAACAAGCATGAGTAATGGACAGGAGCTCGACATTGTGACTCTTGAGTCACACATCCATTTGGGGGAGCAGGGTGGCCTTCCTGGTGCGCGTGCTGTGGGCGGTGGGTGTCCTTTACTCTGAAGCTGTCAGTTGAGACCTTAGTGTCCAATTCACTTCCTCTGTAATGCATCCTATCACTTGACTTAATGACTTAGATGTGGTCTGTGAGCACCCCCCAGTCATATGGCATTACTAAATCATGCCGAATTCTGGTTAAAAAAAAAAAAAAAAACTCCGTAACACCCCCTCCCAATGAAAACAAACCTAGTCTTTTGCTATGAAGCCTTCTGGAAATGTTTCAGCATTCATCACCATGCTGGAACGACACCACGTCTTGAGAAGCATTCAGCAGCCATTGTAACATTGTAATAGCCACGATTTGTTCAGCTTCTCTGTAGAGTGTAGTGCCATAGCAAGTTCTTTACGTATTTCTGATCCCTAAGACAGCTCTGAACGAGTTTCTCCACTTTATAGGGAGCAAGTAGATGCTTAGAGCAGATCGGTAAATGCTCAGGTAAATGCTCAGGTTGTACAGCCGGTGTACAGCAGAGCTAAGCTTCCGACCAGATCTGTTTGACTCCTCGCTGCCACGACACTGCCTTAGCTATTACAGCCTGCTCAAAGCAAACGTGGAACGGGAATTCACATCTTTGCATTCATAGGTTTTATACACACAGTTTAAATAGATGTGTACACTTTTTGCAATGAGTATAAAAGTACGAATACCACAAACGTTATTCATCAGAGACTCAATTTCCGCACATTCTCCTCCCCTAGAAACGTTACAGAGTGGGCAGGGAGAGAGGTTTGCTCCACACCCAGCGTAAATTGTTACCCAGGATGAGTTAATTGGTGTTTATTTCTGAAACGGCGGTGGTTGCTTCCTGAGGGCCTAACCTTGCTTGGCTCTCTTGTGGGACAAATTGCTATGTTAGTCTGTGTCCTCGCTCTCTCTCGGAGAAGACCCAGTGGTGCTTCATTCCCCAGGCGGTTCCCCTTTGCCCGGGGGCCACCGACTCTTCCTCACAACCGTGCGACACTGGAAAACAGAATTATCTGGGGTCCCTGCCTTCTCCAACCCTCTCAGCCTTTTCTCTGTGCAGAACCTGCCGCGCTGAGACGTGGGTGCTGACTCTGTCATGTTACCGTTTGGAGGACAGGACGTCGTTTGCTTGTTAATCTCCAGGAGAAGGAACCACGTTCGAGTAAATAAACACGCGCGTGCACACATGCACACGTGCAGTGGGTGGGGTCTTGGAGGATTTTGGCAAAGGTGAACTGTGGAAGAACTGAGGATATGGCGAGTCTGGGAGAAGGACCGTCTGTGGGACTGAGCAGAAGGGGAGCGGGGAGCGGGCAGGAGTTTCAGGGCGGGGGAGAGTTCTAGGGACATAATAGAAACTTGCCGTTTGGGAGCCAGAAGGGGCCTTAGAGATCATGGAGGTCAAACACCCCGTTTCCGGGTCCTTGCGATTTCTCATCAGCCCTGCGTTTGCAGCCCCTGCCCACTCAGAGCCCAGAACGGGACAGATCTCTTTAAATGATGGTTTTTATTGATACAAACATTTGTGGATCGTCACATTGTGTTTTATGTGTTAAGTAACTGGTTTTGTGTTTGAGCCCGGGATCATTTTGTCGGATGGAAAAACAGTTTGAAAAAAAAATCTAGAAATTAATGAAAAAGAACAGTGCTTTCCGGTGGGAGAGAATGGCCGCATGCTGACCCTTGTGACAGCCGCAGTCGCCACCCTGCTCCTTCCTCTTCCTCACTTTCCGTTCTGTGCTGTTTCCGTGGTGGCCCCTTGCTCTACTCAGGATGAGTTGTACATTTGCTGACTCTTAAAGCTTGTTCTCTGCAAAGACCTCAACTTTCTTTCTGCATTGCTTCTGCAGCACAGTTCTTTAACATAACAGCTGAGAAGGTTCTGGCATATTATGTATGTCAGCACCCTGCAGTTCACAAAGAATTATCTTACTCTGTGCAGTATTGATGAAGAACCGATAGTGCAGAGAAGGCAGCTTCCCTAAAACCTTGCAGAGGATGAGTGCTGGTTCAGTGTTGATCCCTGGTGACAGGAATTCCAGCCCCCGTGGCTTTTTCCATGACGAAGACTGTGTGTGTGTGTGTGTGTGTGTGTGTGTGTGTGTGTGTGTAGATATAGATATATGTATATATTTTTATATATATTTTAAAGTCTCCCTGATGAAGCATCTCTCTCTCTGTGTCTATTAAGCTTACCTAGAATCCCTTGAACTTGAGGATTCATTTCCCCCCTCTCTTCGGGCGCTCCCTGATTCCTGCAATGCCAAGGTCAGGCTGCCCCTTGGTCCTGGGGTGTTTCTGTTCTCTGCCCCGACCCTGTGAGTTTGACTGTGAGGCCAGCAGCCCCGGTTGCGGAGCAGGCACTCCACAGAAAGAGCCCAGCAGTAGCTGTCCGGGGTTGGGAATGGGGGACTGCCAAGGGGGTCTGCGTCTTGTTGGAGGCGCTAGCTGTCCAGAGCAGCAGCAGGACATCCGGGCTGGTGGCGCAGGGAAGCGGGGATTGGGCTCCATGTGTAGCTGAGGAATCCCAGGCCCAGTGATGTCGTGCAGTCAGGAGGTGACAGAACCAGGGCCACTGCTACCGAGCCATGCATGTTTTCCACCATGCCGCACTGCGTGCTTTTAATAGCAGAACTGAAAAATTTTCACAGCTCTGCTTGGCCAGCTAGAGTCATTGGAGATATCACAGAAGTTTGCTGGGTGGCTGTGGGCCCTAAAGCTATTCAAGAATGGTTGGGATAATGACCTTGGAGGAGCGACCTTCTCTGTTTACCTGACACATCGGTTGCTGGCCCTTCTTTGTCACACACTTCCTGCGCACATGGTTCTTTGAGCAGCTGAGTGCCACGGAGCGCTTGTGCTGTGTCAGATGCCATTCTCAGTTAACTGCATCCACTCATTTAAACCTCGAGGTAGGGGCTGTTCCATGCCTGCCACTGCCAGTTACTGCCTGGGCTATTTGGGTCAAGTTATTGAACATCTCTGTGCCTTGGGTGCCGGCTCCCAGCCTCACCTGGAAATACATGCTTCATTCTCAGCAGTGGTGTTTATACTGTCCACGTGCACAGGGCGGCCGCGAGGGTGACGTGAAGCACCCCCAGGGCCTCAGGGTGTGATCTGGGACCAGCCATGGCAGGCCTGTCAGCCCGCTGCTTCATCTGTGCCGTGGGTGTAATACGTATTGAAAGGGTTGTTGTGAGAGACCAGCTATGAGGCACCTTGCACTGTGCGTCCGTGCACGCGTACATGGGAGCTGCAAACTCTTCCTGTCTCCATGGGGCATTGGTTCTCACCCTTCTGTGTGCAGGCTGCAGGGCCAAGGGGTCCTGTTGGCAAGGCTGGCCAGTAGCCACTTTGCTCAAACTTCAAAGGGAGGATTTGATGAAGAGAGATCTCAGGTTGGGGTAGAGGAGAGTTCAAAGATACTGGAAAACCAAAGGAAATACAGGAAAGCAGGTGGAACAGAAGTCCTCTAGGAGCCGTGAATAGGTCGTGCCAGGCTTTACTTCTTCACACTCATGGGATGGAAGGAAGCCACCCACTATCACCTCCATCCACACCCAGTGTTTATTTCCTGATGGGGTTATATTTCTGTCTTAGTTTATGCTGCTAAAACATCCATAGGCATGGTGGCTTGTAAACCATGGAGATTTGTTCCTCACAGTTCTGGAGGCTGGAAGTCCAAGGTCAGTGCCCCATGGTCAGCCAGGCTCTGGGGAGAGCCCTCTTCCGGGGGGTGGGCTGCCAGCTTCCTGTGTCCCCACATGGTGGAAGGGGCCAGGGAATTCCCTGAGACCCCTTTTATAAGGGCACTCATCCCGTTTGTCACCCATGACGTAACCGCCTCCCGCAGGCGCCCCCTCCTGGTACCACCAAGTTGGGAGGTTGGGATTTCAACGTATGAATTTGGGGGTGCAGACGTTCAGTCCAACATTTTATTCTGTTAACTATCATAGACATGTTAGGGTTTGATATTGGGGGAGGACTGGCATGCTTAATTAGCATCCAGAATTTCCAGTTTATACCAGAGGTTGTGATATACTGTCTTTGGAGTGTGTTCGTTTTTGTTAAACTGTGGAGACATTTCTGAAAAAGCGACACGTCGCGTTGATTCTCCGTGAGGAATCAGACGAGCGTTTGGTGGTGCTGTCGGAAATGAGCCCAGCTGTCACTTCGTATAGGAGTTGTATCGGTTGATATTTCTATAATCTCTCTGAAGCATGCGTCTTGCTTCTGGAGTTAAGATGATAGATATATTAAGTAGATGCCAAATCAAACTTTAAAAATAGTTTAACTTGGAAAACACATTAACATCTTGTAAAATATTTTGGGCTCCATCCCATCCTTTCACCAGCCTGTGCCTTTATTTTCTTGCTGCCGACCAGCCAAGCCTTGTCTTACTGGCTGATACAAGCTCTGGAATGAGCTTGCCTGACAGCTTGGCTGTTGGTCATTGCCCCTATTGTAGTGGTTCTCAAAGCATGGTCTCTGGGGCCTGGGGGGTCCTCAGACCCCTGCTGGGGTTCTGTGAAGTCGCAACTTGCTTTCATAACCACACCGAGGCAGCATTTGTCCCGCTCACTCTTCCTCTGTCAGACTGCGTGGCGGAGTTGGTGGGGCTTTCCCGAGGCCACGCGCCGTGGGCTGGTGTCATCCTCAGACAGACGCTGGTTCAGTGTGCGTTCTTGACTTTGGAAAACTTTCTCCACTTTAATTTCTCTTGTAGCCAATATCAGTGGGTACAACCCGCTTCCAAACAGTAACAAACCTCTTTGGGATCCTCTCACTTTTTGAAGAAAGCGGTCCTGAGACTCAGATGTTTGAGAACCGCTGCGGCGCTGGGCAGGGCCCCGCAGCAGGCCGCCTCCTGGGCCACTGCCGGCCGGCGGAGGAGCCTCCCGGGAGTCGGGTGTCCGCCCTGGGCCCTGGGCCCTGGGCCCTGGGCCCTGGGGTTGGAGCCGATTCTCCCCGCAGGGGCACCGGCGGTCACCCTGGCCTTCAGGTCCTGCACAGGCTGCCAGGCCTGTGTCCTTGCTTTGACCCCGGGGGACCTTTTCTTTCTGTAGATGCAGTGGTTTCAGCTTGTCTTCCTTGAGGCATATTTTTGAGAAATACCTAATTTCGGTTGACATGCAAAGAATTTGAAAACAAAAGGACTGGGGTGTAGTGGAGTTAGATTCCTTCTGGCAGCTGTTTTGCAAGAGTTGTTTTCAGAATGAAAATGAACTAGGAATTGAGGCGGTAGTGATTTTCTTCAGAAATTCGCTGCTCCGTCCGTGAGATGGAATGTTGGATGGTGCAGTTTTTCTGGTGGTTTTTAAAAAAGTGTAGAGCTTCAGAATTCTCCCAACGTGTGACCCTGGCCCGCAAGGCAGAATTTTAACGGCACTAACTGCCCTTCCAGGCCCTTCCCCCCTTTCCCTCCTTCCGCTCCATGGTTTGCCAGGAGACCATCCCTTCGCCCTCCCCCCGCCCCCTTTTTCTGGTCTGAAAGTCTTCCTTTCTCTGACAGATATGAGAGGTGTCGGGCACAGAGGAGGGCAGGGGTACGAGTCAGCTTCCATCTGCTAAGAAGAAGGGATGCCTTCCCCTGAAGGTGAGGGATTAAGAAGTACAAATTGGTAATTCCAAAATAGTCACAGGGATGGAAGGTACAGCATTGGTGGTATGGTCAGTAATATTGGAATAATTGGGCACAGTCGCAAGAGGGTACTTGAAGTACCAGGGGCATCACTTCGTAAAGCCTATGAGTGACTGGCCGCTATGTTGTACACCTGAAACTAATATAAAACAATTTTGAATGTTGGAAAAAAGAGGCAGAAAATATGCATGAGAGAGAGAGAGAGATGGTTCAGGATCTCCGTAAAGCCCCTTCCTTCTCTGACAGCTTGTGATCCTTCCTGGGGAAACCTTCTTGGATCCTCAGGCCTGTGTCCTTGGCAGCACCAAGCACCCAGCACCCTGCACTGTTGTTGCTGGTTTACAGGACTGTCCTCGTCCAGACTAAAATCTGCAGAATAACTGTGTCTTGCTGCTTCTGTGTTAGTATGTAGTCCCTATTGAGAAGCAGATGTTGCTCATTCAGTATTTACTGCATCAATGTATTAACCAGTGACCGCTTTTTCCATGTGGGGGTCAGCCTGAGACAAGGGAGCCCTCTGCAGCTGGGGCCTCAGAGAAAGAGACTGCTGATACCACGGCTCTTCCTCCCCTTTCTTGTCCCAAGCAATTCTGCTCTGGCCCTGAACTTGCATACCTGCCTCCTCCAAATGTGTTCCCATGGCACTCTCATCGTCCCGGACTGCGAACCTGCCAGTCTCACCTTTTCAGCCACCCTTGAGAGCTCCTTCTCAGGGGGAAGGAGTGGGATGCGTGTTTTTCCGCCTAGCTACTTTACAAGTATATTTTAGTGCTCTGTTTCCATCTGTGCCCTGGGGACTGGTCTGGCTGGCATGCCCTTGTTTGGGGTCAGTCCCAAGCAGTCACAGCAGGGTGTCCATAGACACTGGCTTCATTTCTGTTTCCCTGATTTCCGTCCTGCAGGTACTCCCAGGGTGTCTGCTCCCAGCCTAGCACCGTCATATAAACGATAGGATCACAACCCAGATCTAGAACGAGTGAACGTGCATATATATTGCTTGAGAGCATTGGACTGCATCCAGGCTTTTCTCATTAGCACCTCAGTGCAGGAAGTTGATCTGATTAGCTGTGTGGCACCCTGGGGAGACCTTGACCTTGAAAAGAAGAGCAAGGACATAAGGAGGAGGTCTTATTTCTGGATGCTTAGAGTAGGGAGGGAGCAGGTCCTAGACCCTCTGCCCCGAGGGGCTTCAGCCATGGTGTCTTGAGGGGGAAGAAGGATATTTCTGCGGTTCTTTCCCACTTCTGGGGGGTAGGTTGGGGTCTCTCTCGCGCTCTCCTCCCCCCATCCCCTTCCTCCCCTTTTCTCTCTCTTTTCTTCTGCTCTTGGGGGTTAGGTTGGAGACTGTCTGTTTCTCTCTGTCCCTCCTCCCCTTTTATTTCTCTTCTCTTTCTGATTCTGGTGGCAGTGTGTGCAGTTGCCATTGTTAACTGATGAGTGAGTTCTAGAAACTGCGCAGGGCTGAGGGGCTTTGAGTGAGTGGCAGAGCTGACGTAGGTCCTCCTCTCTCGGCCCTGCACTTGGTTCTCTTTCCATCAGCCTGGGACTGTGAGTCAGGAGGGAGAGCAGGCTGCCCTGGAGCCCCTGCCCGGTGCAGTGACTGTTTGGGGGGTGGGGGAGGTGCTCGGACCCCGAATCATTTCCCTGCAGCTGGCCTTCTGGGTTAAGTTTGCTGCCGTATGTTTAGTTTGTCAGTGGCTTCTATGTGAGCTGTTTTTCCAGAGAAATATAACTGTTTGTTTGTTTGTTTGTTTTGAAGAACCAATATTTTACATTAGAAACATTGTGAATTTTTCTGTTCTGGACTTAGATAAACAGACAAGCTGTGCATTTTGGATTTGCATTGGCTGTTAAGGAAAATACCACCTTTGATAAGATTTTTCGAGCTCCCCACAGGGCATTTTTCAAGCCCCTTCAAGTAAGAAGGAAGCTCCTTCTCATAGTCTAGATATTGCATTATTAATTTCGGCTGAGTGCTGTTTAATTATTGATGTTTTATTGAAGGCTGGTTTGGCCAGCAGAAGGAAGCAGCTTGACTGGGAAGATGCCCGTTGGTCCCACTGCTGGGTCAGAACCATCCTCGCTGGCCCCTGCCTGCTCAGCATCTGCGGCTGAGGCAGCTCAGCGCGTGCTGTTTTCTTATGGTGAGATGTGAGGGGATTTTTGCTTCTAACTGGAAATGCTCAGTAAAGAGACAGCTCCTGTCGCGTGTTCTCCGGTTGTTCTGTTGGTGTTGGAACATTGTTCCAGTTCTCCTTCTGCGTCTCATGTCTGGTTTGGGTGCAGAGTAAAATCCCCCATTCCGCTTTCCTAGACTCTGTTACCGAGGATGCAAATAGCTTTCTCGGGGCGGGCTCCGGTTTTGTAACTGACATGGAAGTGAGGACTGTCAGAAAGTGCTGTGTGTCCCTGGTTTTACCGCGCCTCTCCCAGACCCTGAGCACAGCAGGATTTCTGACTCCTGCTGGCATCACATGATCCGTGCTGACACCAGCCATCCTGCCTCACTCCCTCACTCACGCACTGTGATTTTTCTTAGATACCGTATCCTTTATTGCTTTGTCCTTAAGTAGCTTGCTTTGGCCGTGTTTCGTGGACCCAGGCCAGTGTTGCTCAAACTACACTGTGCATACGTGTGGCCTGGGGAGTTGATAAAGTGCCGATTCCGACTTAGCAGGTTTGGGGTAAGCCCAATAATCTGCATTTCTGACAAGCTCCCAAGTGATGCCGCTGCTGCTGGCGGACTAGCAGGGACAAGAACCGTGGATCTACAGCCTTGCACACGTGCTCACACAGGTGCACACACACCTTTGTTTAACTTCTCCGCCTTCCCTGCTACTGTGATTTTAAGGGTGCGGTAAGAATCATTGCCTTAGGTCGATTGGTCATTCTTTCAGCAAACATTTACGTCTGGTCCTACAAAGGGTGTGGCCTCATTGTTTACAGAGGGCAGTTTCTGAGGCTTCTTTTTGTAGTATTTTAATCCCAGGGGCCCGTCTCTGGTGGGCAGTGATCGGAGTTGATCATTGCATGCTGCTTGCCCCCGCATCCTGGGCCTCTATGCCCCAGGTGTCACTTGGAAATCTCCTTTCCCAGTAATACTTCATAGTCATTAAGTGCCTGGAGTTCGCACGTTTTTTTGACATCCTGAAAACTTACTGCAAGTCATTGGACTGACTAATAGTGTCCACAGCAGTTTTCCCAGCAGCCTCTGGCTTGCGGAGTAGCTACCCCTGATGCATTTGCGGGGCTTTCTCTTGAACTGCATTCCCCAGCTGACCCCCATTGTCTGCTTCTGTCTGGCCAAGGAGCCCCAAGAGTCACCTGTGGGGTGTGGGGAACAGCCCCAGGAGCAGGGTCTGCTGTGCTCTTTGTCACCATGACAGGCAAAGTCAGGCCCAGAACCTGCCTCCCAACACCTTCCCCATGTAAGTGGTCATATGCTCTTAAGCACTGTTGATTTCTGGCTTTGGATGGCAGCCTTCCCACATTCCAGCATTCATGAGGAGGGTGAGTCTCATCATTCACGTTGCCAGTTCTGAGTGCGAGTGAGCGTGACCACGGTTCGGGTCTGATGGACCTGGGTTTGGATTCCGGCTACGTTGCTGTCAGTTTATTGCACCTCTGTGTGCCTCTTTTCTTTTTCTTTTCTTTCTTTTTTTTTGAGCTTTGGTTTCTCCATCTGTAAAATCGGGCTAATACGCTGACCTTAGTGAATGAGAGTGAGGCTCAGATGAATTAGTTTACTTAAATGCCTGCTGGAGGGTCTGCTGTGTGGTAGGTGTGCCGTTCGTGGTCGTTCTGGTGGTGATGCAGATGACCCGTGTCATCAGATGAAAAGGAGCGGAGCGCAGTCTGAGGTCCTAGTTTGAGGAACGCAGCGCTGATGGGAGGGCAGGATGCGTGGGCAGGAAGGCACTTTGGCTCTCTGGACCCCAGTCTGCTCTGAAGTGGGGAGAGAGTGCATCAGCCATCTTGATGCTCGGATCCGGGACAAAGCAGTGTGGCCAAAGAGCATTTTGGGACGGGGATGAGCACAGGGAGGTAGTGAAGGAACGAGGGAAAGGAGAGGGGCTTGATATTCCAAAGGGAGGGAGTGGCGATCTGGTGTGTATTTGGATAGTCTGCAGGGAAGGTTTATTAATGAAGTACTTTGTTAGTGGGATGCTTGTTCCCAATCGTATTGCTGTTTTATATTAGTAAATGGAGAGCTGTTGGCATTTGAGAGAGATGCCCAGTTTTTCCAGAGTCTGACAAGGGATTTCTGTTGGTGTCGTAGTATAAAAAGTACTCTGTGAATAAGGCACTGGGCTGCCCAAAGTGTGAAAGGAAGAGGAAATCACTACACACACGAAATATAACAGATCTTTCATTCATTTTGTGTTCTGCTTCCTCCAGATTGTTAAATAAAAGTTTATTTTTGGTCACACGCTACAGCTAGAAGTCATTTTTAAGCCATCAGAGTAGTTGTGAGCAACTGTGAAATAATAACAAGATAACTGTCTTTGCTTCATGGCGCGGAATTCTATTTCAGTTTGGTTCCGCGTCTTCCAGTTTAAAAGTGAAAAATATCAAATACATTGTGTCCTGAAGTCTGGCCGATTGGGTGGCACGCAGGCAGAGCGCCGGGGAGGCTGAGGTCTGCAGACCTCGGTAGTGAATGAATGAAGACGGCACTTTGTGATGGCGTTTTCTGTTTCCGTTACCCACGAAGCGGGCCTGGTACACCCGATTCTTGTTACCTGGAAATGAAGGTGTAACCCTCTGTTTGTAGCTTTCCGTGGCCTATGGGGTAGCATCCCTTCTCCTTAGCAGCCAAGACTACAGACTGCGTTCCTCTGCCTTCCATTCCCGCTGCCCGAAGGTGTAGGAGCCGCTGGAAAGCGTCTTGATGCTTCCTGTTTCCTTGCCTCCCCCCTTAGCAGATGAGCACTGGTCTTCCAGGCTGAACTTGGGGTGTCATGGCGTGAAGACGCCTTTCCTCGCGCTCGCCTGTGGTGCTTTGTAGGACTTGCTCTTGGCTGTGGATGACTTCTGTGGGGCAGCCCAGCACCATGCTTGTCGCATAGCGGGCCCTCCAGAAATGCTGCTGCATGAGTAAATATGTTGAATACTGTGACAGTTTCATTTTATCGATATGCTCAGTGGAAGTGTTAATCTTTTGGTATTGTGACCACTGGGTATAACCTTTCTGCCTCAGGATGGGAAATGCCCTGACCTAACTGTTTCTTATATTATAATGGCCATGTCTGCTTCTGTAGGAGTAAAGCAGAAACTAAAAATCATCCATAGTCCCATCGTCTAAAGATGGTCATCGTTAACATTTTGGTGTACAACCCTTTGGACACTAATCTTTTCGGTTATCCACCTGGTTTGGATGGGGGAGAGGCCTTGGGAGGTGAGGGGCAGACAGAAAGGTGGGCTAAGGGAGATGTTGAGTTGTAATTTCCTCTGGAGGCGTGAGAGCCACCTTGTGTGACACTGAGCATGACGTGCTTGGCCTCCGAACACAAGTCAGCCGTGACAGGTTGAACTGTGGTGCGCCAAACCCTGTAAGGATGTTGTCATCGCTAGTTTTTCCTGTAATGTGGATACATTTTCCTGAGTCCACAACTTTATTATTTCACTTCTTAGTAAGCATTCCTCTCTAGCCATTGTACGTTTTTTAGATTTTTATATGAAAATATTTTTAAAGTATTTTTTTATAAAAATGAAGCAAAAATTATGCCTGTCTGCTGTGCGTGCCTCAATTTTCAGATGGACCTTGGCCTGTCAGTGGGCTTCAGCTCCAGGAGGGAGTTTGATAAAGCTCACCCTCTTACTTGGAAGAGGTGATAGAAGATGTAGAAAATAAATTAGGGTGGGATTGACCAGGGAAGCGGGCTTTTTCCCCCCTACTCTCAGCCATTTAGAAGCCCGGGGTCGGGGGGTGCACAGGGAGGAGGGGGCTTGGGAGTTTTTAATAAAAAGAAAAGTTCTTGCATTCTGGAATACTTCCAAAAGCGTTGCTGTTGGTGTTGAAGTCCATTTTGGTTTTGGAATTACAAAATTTTTTAAGTGTCCAAGTTAAACTGGTCATTCTTTGTATTATTTTTTGACAGTAGACAATAATACCACAAATGAACTTCAACTACATAATCAGAGAAACTGATATAAATGTGGTTACTTAATTTGAAATGGGATTAAACATTGAAAAAATCAGGTGGCATGGATGGGTTTACAGGCAAAACGAGGTTTCCTTTCCGAGCAGGGAGTTAGGCTTTGATGCTAACTACTTGTGGGACTCTGTTTCACTTGCCATCTGGCTCATCTTCCTCAGCGGGTATCCAGGGAGGTGAGGTAAACTGGACCACGCTGACTTAGGTGGCAAGGAATGGCCAGTGTTCCTTCCCAGAATCCTAGCGCTGGGTTTGGCAGTGAAGTCATTGTGGCTCAGAGGGAAGGGTCTAAGAGCAAATGACATTGTGACATCAACTAACCTCATAGGATGTGGTCCAAGTGGTGATAGGGGCCCTCCTTCCCTTCTTCCCTCAAAATAGCCGCAGCCCTCATCTCTTCCTTTAGTAAAACATCCCTCCCTTCTTCTCTAACCCTGGAACCCACCACATGTGTTCTTAAGGTTAGCCACCAGCGAATGTGCACTGGCCCGGTTCTAGGCCTTTACGTGCTCCGTCTGTCCTTAACATTGGCCTCCGGGAAGTGGTCTTACCCTTACTTTGTACCTCAGGGAAGTGAGCATTGGAAAGGCTTGTCAGGCCAAGGTCACAGCTAAAAGCCAGCAGGTTTTGGACCCAGATCCTTCTGATGCCAAAGCCCGTTTTGGGCACACTGTACCAAGTGAGCGCTGAGAAGAAAGGGAGGGTTGGGGTTTGTTTGCACCTTCAGGAGCCCTCCATAGGGGTGTAGAATTGGATCGGACATGTGCGTCTGGGATTCGTGGATAGCTTGGGGGGCACTTTGATAAGCTCAAGAAGGCTTGTGTGTAAAGACAGGCAGAATTCCCAGAAGATGACAAAAATAACCATGGATTGATTTGGTAGACCCCGGGACCCTGCCCCTCTCCCCTGTGGACACAGGGGGCCATCACAAAGCTTACCTGTGGGACAAATTGCCTTTGGCAGTAGAAATCATAAGTGCTCAGGAAGGCCTCACATCCGACTGAGTTCAGCATAATTTGATTCTGACATGGCTCGAGCACCTACCGAGTTCTGGTCTGTGGTGGATGCTGAGAAAAAGGAGACAATGAATTGGACACCATTTGTGCTGCGGTGGTGTTCACAAGCAAATGACTGGGCGGGGGCGGAGCGTGCGGGGGCACTAATGCAGCCTCGGCTGGGGTCGGTGCTGGGGGGGCAGTTCAGGTGACCGAGGACACCAGGGAAGCCACCACCGCTCTTAGCTGGGGAGAGCTTAGAAGACCCTTTGTGACCCGAACCGCGAAGGCCAGGTGAGTGCGAAGTTGAGGTGGGTTGGGGACTTCCGTTAGGGGGGCAGTAGGGGCCAGTGTCCCGTGGTGATGCTGTTGGCTTTATTCCATGCCTGTCGGTTGGATTGGATGAAGCAGTCAGTCTTTCTCTGTCTTTCCCTGTTAAAGGCTTTTTATGTTTTATGTTTTGTCCGGGCTGTATGCAGGAGAGGTTCCTTCCAGCTGCGGCCAGCCGCTGTGAACATGCCCGACTCGGAGGACTGAGGAATTGCATCACAAGCCCCTCTCCCCGAAGGCTGGGGCACTGTGGTCACATCCCTCCCTTCGTGGGCAGGACAGGAGGGAAGTGGTGATTTAGGGCTGCTGGGTGTGTTGACTGGAGCAATTACTTGAAAAAACAGGGTTCTGTCGCTCAGTTGATGAATAAATGTGGGTCCTCGCTGAGCGGCGTGCGTTTTCTCCCTGGAGAACCGGGGCGGCGTGACCTGGGGCTGCCCCAGTGCAGAAGTACAGCCTGTCAGAGGTGGTCCGAGTTTTTATGGAAAGAATTAATATGTTTATGTGGCATGCTCTTTAGTCCCCACTTCACAGCTCCTCTTCTTCTGTTTTTTAAATATGAAGGACTCTCAACTTTTTAAAGTTTGGAAGCACCTGGAGTTCTTAGCTAGCTACACATTTGAGACGAGCCAGTAGTGTACTTGCCTGGGAGACCCGGGGTCCGGAGACCAGTGTCCCTGGGGGAACTTGAAGCGGTTGCGCAGCCACCTTCCCAGGCCACTCCGCATCTGTGAGGTGACGTATCCGGACCAGCTCGCCGCTTAAGGGCCCCTCGCACAGAGCCCCTCCAAAGTGGAAGCCATAATAAATACAAGGTCCTGGGTCCTTGCTCTGCTCTGGCAGCGTCCCAGCTGTGCAAGTTCGCACCGTCTTAAGTGAAAGGAGCCAGGTCAAAGCCGTGAAGTGCCGTAGTGTCCTCACCAGGGGAAGGTCCCAGCCAGGTCTGCACCACGGCCGGTGCCGTGTTTTGAGAGGAGCACCAGAGCTCAGGGAGCTTCATGGTGATGCCCAGAGAGGTAGTAGTGATGGAGGCACTGGGGGCATGCTAGCCTTTGGGCGCTTGGAGACCGCACACGCTCTGAGCACTGGCTTCATGGTGAGTAAGTGCCACGGCTGTCTGGTCGGCAGGACAGTGAGGCCCCTCAGGGAGCAGCAGGGACCACTGATAAAGATGCCGTAATCCGACGGTCAGCAATGCGGTCAAGACAAGAATTGCCCTGGCCTTCCAGCTCGTCCAGGAGGCCTTGCCTCTTCCAGGTGTTAAGAATCTATACGAGTCATGATGGATTAATTGGGTTTTTACAGATTTTTGCCATAACACTGGAAATAATTTGGTGTGCCAGCGTGTGGTCAGGTGTTCGTGCCCACAGCTCACCATAAGGGCGAGTACCAGAATCCTGCTTTCATTTGGCAAAATTACACACTTGTTTCTCCTTAATTTGGAAAATTAATACGTGTTTATTGTAATAAAAATCATACCTTTTTTCCTCCCTAATTCAGAAAATTAATACAGGTTATTGTAATAAAAATCATACCTTTTTTCCTCCCTAATTCAGAAAATTAATACGTGTTTATTGTAATAAAAATCATACCTCTTTT
>PVKU01015490.1:0-18134 GCA_004027475.1 Anoura caudifer | reverse complement strand
ACTCAGCTTCAGATAAGGATGTCTCAAGGCTAACTCCCGTGTGCACACAGCAGCTAACTCCCACTTTGGCTTCAGAGCACCCAGCTTCAGATAAGGACACCTCAAGGCTAGAGTTATTTTTCGCATCAGCTTCTGTACCTCCTGCTTTTGCTACGTAGGGAAGGGTGTCCAGAAAGCAATAAAAGCCCTGCTCAGCCAAGGCTCGGGGCTCAGAATTTGGAGTCTGTACTCCTCTGGGCCCGTGCACGTTAATAAAGGGTCGTGCTCCGCCATCCCACTGCGTGTTGAGTCGTTTCTTCCGTAACATAACCATATTATCCCACCTAAGTGAGAGAGAAACATTTATAAAGCCCAGAGTCACAGATGCACTAAAAGACTGAGGCCTGATCACAGAACTGTTTCAGAAGGCTTCCCTTTCCTCACAGCTCACCGCTGCATTACTAAAGGCCTATTCATAGCAATTCTTTTTACCTGGTATCGTATGTTCAGGTATCAGGAAAAAAATTACAGGGAATAAAAATATAAGGATCACAATTTAAAAAATAAAAGGCAAGCATATGACCAGCTATAGAATTTAAAACAACTATAATTAATACCCTAAAGAGTACTGTAATATATAAAGTAGCAAACATGTATGAACAGGTGGTCAATGTAAGCAGGGAGATGGGAATCCTAAGAAAGAACAAAAAGAAATCCTAGCTATCAAAAGCAATAAAGAATGCTTTTGATGGGCTTGTTAGTAACCTCGGCATGTATGAGAAAATAATTTATAAACTAGGGGACATATCGATATATACCTCAGAAAATAAAATGTAAGAAGAACAAAAACTAAAAAGTAAAGACCAGAATATCCAAGGACTTGGTGCAACATATGTGTAATGAAAAACAGCAGAAGGATACAAAAGAGAGAAAAGAACAGAAGAAATATTGGAAGCAATCATGACTGAGAATTCTCCAAATTATTGTCAAATACAGAACCACAGGTCCAGAAACCTCAGACAAAATCAACTAGGGTAAATGTCCCTTGAAACTTTACATGTCATTTAAAATTATAGAAAATTAAAGGTAAAAAAAATCTAAAACAAGGAAAAATATTCTATAGAGAGTAACAAAGATAGACATTACAGCTGACTTCTACTCAGAAACTATGAAAGCAAGAAGTGAAGTAAAAAGTTGAGGAAAAAACCCAAAACTACATTCTGTATCCTGCAACATTATCCTTCAAAAGTGAATGAGAAATAAAAGATTTCTCAGACTAAAAAAATTGAGGAAATTTTTTGCCAGTAGACCTGCTATAAGAAATGTTAAAAGTTCTTTAGAAAAAGGGAAAATTACACAGAAAACAGAAGTGCATCCGAGAAAGGAATAACATCAGAGAAGGAAAACGTTAGGTAAAATAAAAATATTCATTCTTCTTGCTCTTAATTGACCTAACAGGTAAATTTAGGAAAATGTTTTTAAAGTGGTAATATGAGTATCTGTGTAGTGAGTGAACATTCAAAATCATTTGTCCAGATAATAAAATCAATGGAATAAATACTATCACATTGTAATGGATTTCTCATACATAAATATGATTCTATTTATTTCCAAAATAGCATGCAATTATTGTGAGACCACTCTATTACAATTTTTTATGCTGTGAAAATAAATGATTTATGTTGACATAATTCATTAACTTTTGTTGAAAATAAAAATAGCAACACTGTAGTTGATTATACATACTTATATATTATATATCTTACTTATAAATAAAACACTATTTTCAGTAAGTAAAGGATTCTATTTAAAGAACTAAACTGAAATTTCAAATAATTCAAAACTTAAAAAAATATAATGACTTGGGGTGATGAACACACAGTACAATATACAGATAAAGTATTATAGAATTGTACACCTGAAACCTATATAATTTCGTTAACTGATGTCAACTCAATAAGTTTAATTAAAATAAAATAATAAAAATAATAATAGTAATATAATGAGAAAAGTTAATAAATTATGTCAACATAAATTTCTTATTTTCAAAGCATAAAAAATTGTAGTAGAGTGGACTCACAATAATTACATGCTATTCTGGAAATAAATAGAATCATATTTATGTATGAGAAATCCATTACAATGTGATAGTATTTAGTCCATTGATTTTATATCTAAACAAATTATTTTGAATGTTCACTCACTACACAAATACTCAGATTACCACCTTAAGAACATTTTCCTAACTTTTTTCATATTCAAAATACTAAACATACTAAACAGTAAAAATAATTAAATCCAGCTTTAAAAATATTCTTATCAAAATGTCTGTCTTATCAGAAAACAATAAAATATTTTTTAAAACATAGTAAAAACATTAACTGTAATTTCATTTAGTGGGTGGGAGTTCTCGGGGGAACTCTTCTTAACTTCTATACATGGGGTTAATTATAAATATATATTTATATCTTCTACATTGGAATCAATTTCCAGACTCATGACAAATTGTGGATATTTAGAGGTAGTTTAGCTATTTTTTTAGAAAATGAGATTTGTACTTCGAGAATGTTATGAAGCAATTAAGAATTTTTTTTTAAGAGAAGACAATACTTTAAATAAATTGCAACATAATTTCCCATATTTCATATTACATTGTTACCCTATAATTTTCATTCCATTATTACATTTTCATATATTTAAAAGATAAGGGTATAAGAGCTTCAGAATGTTCAATATCACTAATAATCAGAGAGATGCAAGCTAAACCTACAATGAGGTTTCACCTCACACCTGCCAGAATGGTCACCGTCAACAAATCAATAAACAACAAGTGCTGACAAAGATGTAGAGAAAGGAAATCCTAGTGCACTGCTGGTGGGAATGAAGACTGTTGCAGCCAGGGTGGAAAACGATATGGAGTTTCCTCAAAAAACTAAAAATGAAACTACCATTTGACCCAGCAATCCTGCTTCTGGGACTATATCCTCAGAATCATGAAACACGAGTCAGAAAGAATATATGCATGTCTATATTTCTAACAGTGTTATTTACAATCACACAACAAGTGGATAAAAAATGGTAGTATATTTAAAAATGGAATACAACGTGGGTAGAAAAAGAAGGAACTCTTAACCCTTTATGACAGCATGGATGGACCTGGAGAACATTATGCTATGTGAAATAAGACAGTCACAGAAAAACAAATACCATATGATCTCATTCATATATGGACTCTAATGAACAAAATAAACTGACAAATAAAACCAGAAACACTGATACATGGAACAGAACAACAACTCTCAGAAGGGAGGGTGTGGGGGAACTGGAAGAGATTAGACAAAGAAAATGTATGTATAGTTGCATAGATCACGAACACAGACAATGTGGTGGGGGCCCTGGTCAGGGCGGGAGGGCTTGGTCAAGTGGGCCCAAAGGGGGAAACCGGTGATAGTGTCAACAATAAAAATAAGCACAAATATAAATAAATAAAATAAAACATAAAATAAAAAGCTAAACCTAGGTGTTTTTATAGATAGGTATCTCAAGATATGAAGCAATTTTAAGATTCATACATATTTAAGAGAACTATAAATTTGATCAATTGTAAATCCATATTTTTAAATGTTATTTGGAGACTGATTTTAATATTGTTTCAAGCAATACTCTTTTAGTTTGCTCAGTGAAGACCATAATGCAAATTCACACAAGTTGTTTTTATAACCTGCTTCAAAAATATTTATATGTCAATTCACAGACAGACTATTTCCATTTCAAAGCTACCCTAAGGGTGAACACATATGTGCATGAATACACACACTTCAAAAGATAAAAGCAACCAAAAGCAGTTCAAATCAAATTAATTCAATATCGAGATATCCTTTCACTGTAAATAAATGTATTAAAATTAAACTCTACAGAAAACTTAACAAACAGAAATGTTTTGCCTTAGATTATTCTTATGTTAAATATTTTTAACTTTTGGTGAAAATAACCTATTGTGATTTGCATGTTTTATGTGTGACTTTAATTGTACCCATTATATCAATATACATTTTTAAGAACTTTGTCACATAATTAGACAATGCAGCTAGAGTACCACATTATATAGAAAGATAATAGGTTTGAAATTCTTAAAAACAGTGAGTTTTAAATGAAAGATTCATATTTGAATAAAAAGAACAAAGTATATTGTGAAATTCATATTCATGGAACAATAAGTGTAGCTTTGTAATTGAAGCTAAGTAATAATGGGAAGCCGTCCCTCAAGGAGAAGTTGTATAGTGAGAAAAGAAAGCTTTAAGAGTATTTTAGGATTTATCAAATACTTTTTTGTTGGTGAGTGGATGGTAACTAAAGTATTTGTTGTGACCCAAAATGGAGATGGTATAAAATTAAGGTAAGGAAAGAGAATATCTCTACAATTACATTAAATAGAATAAAAGAGAAATACATTTTAAAAACAGAAAATAAAACAAAATAACATCTTTCATCATTACTATTAATTTATGTTCTGGTCTTTAATTCATATGAAGGATGTGTTACAGTTAGTCTAGTCGGGTGATACAATATCTTCAAAAGGATACAATGCTCAAATGGGCCTTAAAAAAGGGAGAGAGACTCTCTCTACACAGGAAATATGTGAAATTGTTACATGATGTTAGGGTTTTCAAGGTAATCATGGGAATAAACTCTTCAGATGTGTCTTCTACCAAGAAAAGAAGACAGAAAAATACAGAATAAAACTCTCTAAACACAGTGGTCTACAGACTAGAAAACCGCATCTATTGATGATGAGGTGACACTTCTACTGACTCCACAATGATGGGGAATAGACACAGGAGTATATGTTCTTTTAATTTTCTTCTTTTTCTTTTTTATTACATGTTTTTTAATTGTTGTTCAATATCTGAAGCTGCACAAGATTGATTATCTCAATATACTACACTGCTGAAAAAAAACAGCTATCTTGATTTGCTTCTGTAATTAGAATATTTTATATTTAGAAAAAATATATACAATGTCAGTCTAGCAGTTTACAATAAATGGTTGCTTACTAGGCTTTTCAAAATCTATGCCAATTTATCATATATATTTAAGTCTTAGTGGGACTATTGATGTGTTGACATTCATAATTTTTGAAAGAGGAGCCTGAAATGTTTATTTTGCACTGAGCCCACAGATTATTTATTATATTAATAAATCATACCTCCTAATTCTAGAGATGAAATTGATAAAAATAGAAATCCCAAACAATGAGAAAGGTGATGTCATTATATGTATTCCCAGTTATCATTTTGAAGCCTGACATTCCTAAGGATAAATAAACAAAACAGATCTTTGTTAAATTAACTCAAGGCTGAAAAGAAATACACATCAATTATTATAAAATAGAATCTCATATTTGAAGTTCTCTCTCACCCAGGTATCAGGAATAGTGTTTATAAAGTCTTCAGAAAACATTCAGAAGTCAATCCTGAAACAGGGGAAACATCAGGTCTCTCTTCATTTTTTATGAATAGGCTTAAAACAGAAATAAGGTATTTAATATAGAAGCAAAAACTGAAATAAGATATACTTTTATTTCCATTTTGCCTACTCCTAAGTGAAAATATGAAAGATAATTAGAACAAAAGCAAAAAAATCTAGAAAAAAAATCTGATGGGTTTCCAGATAAAACAAGAAGATGTTCTTAAATATCAGAGAGACTCTTGAAAATGGCATTTGCAGATACAGCGTGTTAAAAGTGTATTGGAGAAAATAAATTTTCTGCATTAACTAAATAAATGATGAAGCGAATCAAGTGAATGGACAATAAAAGTGTTTCCAGTAGAACAAAGTACCCATTCTGAAACTCATAAGGAGAAATTTTTGAAATAGAAAAGATTTGAAACAGTATCAACTTTATGTCACAATTACAAAACCAATCCCATAGAGTCAATCTACTACTTGAGTAGAATTAATAATCTATCCTACAGTTTGGGTTGAAAAATTGAAAATTTAGACCACCTGAGTGTGATTTAAATGTTAAGAGTTGAGAAAAGACCATTGTCAACTTGACAATAATTTTTTTCATGGTTTTGTCAGGAGGAAAAACTACCAAGAAAAGCAACCACCATTACAACAAAGCCTGTTGAGTTTCATTTAGGAAAAATATTCAAACATATGCAAAGAGATTTTGAATCAAAATATCAGCTTGTTTACTTAAGTAAATGTTTGTCTTTCAAATTTAATTTTGATTGCCAGCTCTCACTTAAAAAATTTTGCCAAGTGATGTCCACCCAACTTAAATTGTCATTTCATGTACTGGAGCCTGCTCCATGTGTGTATTTGCCCTTCTTTGAATAATACATTTGATGGCAGATTCTCAGAATCCTGTTAAGAGCTTGTTAAAACTGAGATTGTTGTGCCCCAACCTCAAATATTTGAGTTTGGCATATCCATAGTGGGACTAAAAATTTTGAATCTCTACAAGTTTCTGGGTGATACTTCTGTTCTGGGACAACATTTTGGGAACAATTACTTTATCATAAAAGCCAGTTTGACTCAAGGCTTTTCTACTCTTCCAGCCAAAAATCTCATGAATGATCAGATTTGGAATTTCTACTGTTGTACCAGAAAGATTTTATTGAAGCAGGATTTTAGTTTCTCAGGCAGTATACGCGACAGTTGACACTGGTGTTTCTGAAGTGGTTGTACATAATATGTAATGCAATAAATTGAAAGTTTCATCTCCATCATTCTCCCAAAACAATCTATGCTACAAATTTAAACACATCCTTGTGATTAACATTTTAAATGTTAATACTGCATAGATAAAGTATATAACTTAATTATATCATGAAATAACTCAATATAATGCAATTAACTCTTTAATCCAGTGCCATACCTTCAAGCAGCTAGCTACCCAAATATTCCAAGACTTCATCTGAAATACTAATCATTTTGAAATGTGTTCAGGATTAATGAAAAGGAGAATAGAGAAAATATAGTCATTATCAAGAAACTATTTTGATGATAAGAATGAAATAGTTTTACTGAAAAATGTGACAATTTGATAACCTAAATCAATGAACAGCTAGATAGATGGTAGGTCTATTTTATTATTTGTAGGGAACAAAGTATTGATGTTTCTTAAATCCAAATTATCAATATCTGCCCTAAGGCATACAGATATTTGACACTTCTCACTATGTGTTCTTCTTTGATAAAAATAAGCAAAGGCGAACAACACTGTTCACATGCTCCTATGGTTAAGCCTTTGATTATGAAAGTCAGAGCATAGTGAATAGTGAATTGTCAAACTTAACCGCAGCAGGAACTTTAGCTCATAAGACTTCCACAGTTCTGGATAAAGTTTGAAAGAAATCATTGGCCTCTTTATAACTGATTTATGAAATTATTTTTAACATATTTATAGTTTTAAACTATTGCTCTTCATATTATGTCTTTGATTCCCTCTTAAAATGAATCAATGATCTGCTTATTGTCACAATAATTTTGTGTTTTCTAGCATTTCTTGTGAGGGAAATCACAGTATGTAGCCATCAGTGTCTGGATTTTTCCATTTAACATACTGCTTTTGAGATTCACGTACAATGTTGGATTTATTATTTCTCTGTATTGCTGAATAGTATTCTAATTAATGTATATGCTACACATTTGTTTATCCAATAATATTTGGAAATGAGCAGTTGTTTAAATAAAGCTGTCATGGACATTCATGTATAGGTATTTGTGTAAACACAGTTTCATTTCACTTAGACAAACACCTATAATTTTTAGTTCATGTCATTAATTATCTTGACTTCATCAAAACTGAATAACTGATATTTAAAATTACTGTACTGTCTTTAACTTCTGTCAGCAGTATGCAAAGTTTCCATACCATCATCGATACTAAGCATTGTCCTATTTTAAATATTAGCCATACTAGTGAATGAATTCCAGAGTTTTCATTTTGACTTTAGTTTGCATTTTCCTAGTGACTCATCATTTTGAACATTTTTTTCATGTGCTTATTTGCCATTTGTATGAATGTAACAGGGTTGCAGAATGTGTGTCCCCTGAAAATAAGAGAATGACCTTGATTGGGGGAAGGGAAGAATAAATGGTACAGTGTTTAAGATACATTGCATAACAAAAGGCAATTTAACAGTCTTGCCTTCCTGAAGGAAGACAGCTGACACCCAGGGCAAATTGGGTACATGACTGTGCTAATGTTAGCGAGCAGGGAGTTCCTACAGCACCTGTGCAAGAGGCAGGGGGTGGATGCCCATCCTGGCAGCCCATGCATCCCTGGAAATTGTTGCCCTGACTAAAGATGGAGGCCAGAAGAGGGTAAAAGACACTGGGATATTGGCAAAAATGACAGATAATAACACATCATATGAAGGTCCAGATTTGAGGTCACACAGGAAGTTCCAGACCAATCACTTAAATCAAGGTAGGCTAAAAGAGAAGAGAGAGCCACATGGTCTGGGGTGAGAGAGGAGGTCCACCAGGAGGTCTGAAAGAAAGTGAGCTGTGGGGTGGGCAGTGAGAGAGGAAGTCTGACTGGAAAAGGCAGTGGCAGAAATGATGGAGCTGCAGGGAGACCTGCCCAGCCTCCCAGACTAGTGAGAGATGCTTGGAGCTAAACTGTGACTGGGAATGCTGAGTTGCAGACTTCTGCTTTTCTGTACAGAGAAGTCACTCTCTTAGGATGTGTGCCTCCCTGGACTCTACTGTGATCCAGTGTAACAGCACATATTTTCCTGAACCACTACATGGAGGCTGAGGACTGTGCACTCCAGATCCTGAGGGAGAGAGAGCTGTTGTGAGAGGATGGTGACTCTGAAACCCACAAATGCACATTCCGGAGGGATGACTGGCTTAAGGACAGATAAGGAGATGGGGAACTTCTGGGCATGGTTTTAGCTTGTAGCCTTTTGGAGAGCAAGGGAGGCTGTGGGTCTCATGAGAGAGGAAGGTTCTGAGTTGAAGTGCTCTCAGGACCCCCAGTCCTGAAGTTGGAACCCTGTTGAAAAAAAAACTGTTTTCTTCAACACTAATTGTTGGGTCATGCATCAAGTTATCAGGTGTCTGAGTCCCTGCTTGCTCAGTAACATTAACTGCTTGGTAAAGTTTCCATTCAAGTTTTCTTCCCATTGTTTTTACATTTTTTTTTCTTTTTTATTTTATTGTTGTTCAAGTACAGTTGTCTCTATTTTTACCCCACCACATGCCCTACCCACCAATCCCCACCTCCCACCCTCAAACCTACCTCCTCTTGGCTTTGGCTATGCACCCTTTATACACATAGTTTAAAGAAGTTTCTTACATATACACTCTGGACACAAATTTTGTTCACATGTATTTTGTAAATACTGACTAACTCTGAGACTTGTCTTTCCATTTTCAAAATAATGTGTCTCTAAGTAAAACAAAAAAATAATTACTTCTTTAAAAATGAGTCCCTACTGAATGACAGTGACAAAAATTAGGAATTCAAAGTAAATGAGATGTCTTTGTCATCCAAGTACTTATAATCTGGTGAGTTGGTGGTATATAATCTAAAGGGATTTTTTTAATGTAATGCAACAAAGTGTCCTTTTTGAGATATGCTCTACGAATACTGAGGAAGGTTGTCTAATCTAAAGTGACTTGACCCTACTAAGCAAAGAAAAAGGATTCAAAGAACCTAGAAAAGGTAAAGAAAATGAAAAAGGTATGCCAAGGAAATTAGGAGTTTAAGCACAAGCACATATGGTTGAAGAGGTGAGTGAGACTTTAGTCACACTAGAAAATTGGGGGAAAATGCCATTCATTTAAACAGGACTGTACAGGTAGACATTGATTGGTTTTAACCAGGTGGTCATATTTTTCTAAGATGCTCAAATTGGAAGAAGCATGAGTATAATCTTAATTGGAAACAAGACTAAAATCAGAGAAAATACGTAAAAATTATGCCCACTGAGAGATTAGTAAGTATGTATATCAGGTCAGTATGGTTAGAAAGGGAGATCTGAATATGTGTGTGTGTGTGTGTGTGTGTGTGTGTGTGTGTGTATGATTTCATGATTGATTGAATGGTAATACCAGTCTGGGGGGGAGGCAAATAATAAGGGAGTTTTAGGAACATCCAGCATTATAATTTATGTGGTTTGGATAATTGTGGTATTATTTTTCCTATACACATGGTAGAAGAAGAAAATGTAATGTAACATGAATCTCACTTTTAGTAGTTTAGGAGGCATCTCTTTGTTCTGTCTTTTCTCTAGTTGGAATCTATGCCCTTAACAATGATATATTCTCTCTCCTCACATACGCATAATTCTGACTGTCCATTTGCTTGCCAACTCTATGTTCACCCTCTTCAATATTGTATTCTTTGATACCATTGTTCAGCAGTGCTCAGTGGACCAGCTCATTCTACTCTCCATACAGCACAGAATATCCAAGCCCCAAAGCCTGGGTCATGTAAGTTGAGAAAGAGACATAAACAAGAAATAAGGGTCTAATTGGGGAAATTATAAGGAATCCAGTTTTGAATGTGTTGAGTTTGAAGTAAAGTAATTTTTTTATAGATAGTGTATGGGAAATAAGTTAAAATACATCTGAAAAGTATTTCTATGAGTACCTTATCTAATTCATGTACTCAACCTTCGCTCTGTCACTCTCTGTAAAATTATCAACTTTATTTCCATTAAAATATATTTGCATATTATATAAATAACCAATAAATAAAATTATAAATAAAAATATAAAGAACAGACAGAATGCATGCTATAGAATTAGTCGCATGTTTCTCTTTCTACCTCATACCATGCCTAACTTAGCTTGAATCCAAAATAAAGCTGCTTAAGTCGCCTTCTTCATTATTTAAAATACATTCACAGAAAGAAATTTATTCTAAGGCACCAAATGTAAACTCGACAAGTCCTGTGACTACAATCAGTGGTCACTCAAAGAAAGTCCTAAAGTAACTTTTAATTACAAATTTCAATTCAGCAGTTAAATTTTCTAGTCTCAAGTAATAATTAACTCTAATCCTGTCCAATGGAAATCTTTTCTACAAAATTGTGGTATTGGAAGTGTGTCAGAGCTCTTGCTTCCAAACACTCCTAACCAGGGTTTCTATAGTGCAGCAGAAGGTGAGATCAAAGGATTGGGAAGAAGGGTAGATTAATTTACTGGCATTTATGCTACTTCTTATTCTCTGGGTCAAAGTCTTGTTTAAAACATTATTTTTACTCATAAACATATTAAATTATAAATATGTGTAATTAAATGCATATTTTATGTGTAAATTGTATGTGAATTCATAACTATAAATAAGCATAAATACATAATATATCAATTATAAATTTATTTATTAAATATATGTGCTATCTTTTATATATATGGTAATTATCAGATAATTATTAGGACAATCTCCTAGAAGACAGAGATTTCCTGATTTTTAACCACTATAACTCTGGTTTCTAGAACAGTACCTGGCAGACTGTAGATATATTAAATAAATCTGTACCATATGGTGTTTAATAAATGTGTGTCAAATAATCCAGCACTGAAATTTGCAGGCAATGGGTCTATATTTGGGATTATCTGATTATAGGATATATTGAAAACATTGTGAGTCAATGAGAACAGAAAAGGAGACCATCCAGACTTCATGAAACTAAATTTCTAGGGGAAGATATAGGGAGTGAGTCCATGAACTGTACCACTGAAGCACACTAGGTGAGCTGGAAAGGGAAGACTGCTCTCACATAAACTCAAAAGAAAAAAATGCTTTGAACGTGAAGAACAGTCATATAAAAGGTCACAGAGAAGTGTTGATCCCACAGTTGGGCAGAAATTTACAACAGTGTTCGGCTCCTAAGTCATGAATCAGTGCTAGACTGGGAACTGCGAGGGGAGCTCTCAGTAATAATAAGGTATTCAAATTTACCACTTCACTTAAGGCAGTAAATTTATAATTATAAATCAGTATAATATGAATAATAATATATGCAATTATTATAAATAATAATATCTGACAAAACACTAAGTTTAGCATTATGAGGAGTTTTGATACACTGAGGATAAAAATCTCTGGAGTCAGTACAGGGAGGATTTAAGATTGAAAATATTAGTGTAAAAATAAAAAGTGTCCAAAGATGATTGAAGGCAAGGGTTAGGGTGGAGTAAAAGATTTTCTTCTAGGTAACAAAATCCTCAGTCTGAGGTGGCAAGCTGGAATTTGATAAATGATGATACTGGCAAGGTACTTTGTGGACTAGATCCATATGTGGGGTATAAGAGATATTTTAGTCTCCATTTCAAGATAATTTATAAACTGAAGGAATCAAAAATCTCACTCTGATTATTGTATAGCCAACCTACTTACTATAAGCAATTCAAGATCATTATAACTTTATTTCTTTCACTATTTTTTCTACCCAGAATTTTTTCAGAACTTTCTCAAAACTTATATTTTATTTTTTAAACATGCACATGTTTTATTCACTTTAAAACACCCTTTTCAGAAACCACATACTCCTCAAAACTTTGCCTAACATGGCCACTAAATCGAGGCTAATCACAATTTTCTCTCTCTTATTTTGTTATGCTATGTTATATGTGTGTGTAGAAGGCAGAACATTATAATATATATAATATTATATAACATACATGCATCTATGTTCAAATTTTGCAACAAAATATTATAATTATGTGGCTGTATTCTATTATGTTTAATTTATTAGAGTTCTAAACACATGCAGTGCTTTTATTTGCTTGCCCAGCACTGAACTTGCTCACAGAAGGCAAAGTAACTATATGCACATTTAATAAAACAAAAATACACATGCATTTTTATATCAGTAAGAATTAAGTGATTCAATGTAATCTGTAAAAAATTAAAAGCAATAAAATAATGTTGTTAAATCAAGCAATATTTTGTCAAAACAAAACCATTTGAAGGCTTGATTATAACCAAAAAATATACTTAATATTAGCATTCCTTCTCAATATTCAAATGTGACATTACTAATATGGTCTTTAAATATACATCATGTTCACTTAATTAATTTGTCATATCTTATTAGAATTTATTTTTAAAAACTGTTTTGTTTCTAATAGAAGGATGGATCCTAAAAGATATATTGATCTTCTACAATCTGTGAATTTTACTTTATTGAATAAGAAAAAAAGTATGGACAGATGCAATTCAGTTAAGGATCCTAAGATAGGGATATCATTTTGGATTAACTGGTGGGCCCTAAATTTAATGGTAAGTTGTGGGGGGCTCCATCACACAGAGCTCCTCTCAGCTACCATAAATGAGAATAAGTCTACCAAGACATGACCTGTTTGGGGAGAAAAGGCTGACCAGTCTCTCAGAGGAGAAAGGCCTTCGGCCTCTTTCTCAGTGGGTTTTTATTGGGTTTAGTTTGCATAGAAATACAGGGCATATACATAAAGCTCATCAATCATTGTTAGGCAGTAATGATCAAGGAACAGATAATATTCAAAGAACTATAAAGGCTTATTCTAAGTCAGGGTCAGATAGATAGAGTGATTCCAGAGGGCCATAACACTTTGGGAAACAAATTCATTTTATGATTGGACTCTTATCATTTAAATTGAGGGTATTCTTAGCAAAGCAGATTCCATAGGATTTTATGCATTCTTTCTTAGGCCTAATCGTCCCTGGGAACCTCCCATTCCTGCCCAGGGCTACACTACCCTCTGGCATTGTTTCAGGCCTGAATCAGGTGGGGTATGTCAACAGCCAAGAGATTAGGAGACTTCTTACAGATAGAATGAGGACTCAGGCTATGACAAAGCCAAGGGGTGAGGGTCTATCACTCCTTTTCTGTAGTCCCCTAAATCCTCCCTTATGGCCCCTTTGTGACTGTGCCTATCTTAGCTTGTTCCTCCTTTGAGGAATCTTACCTGTCATTGACTCTCCAGCCATCCTCCAGGGGCCAAGCAGGGTGAAGTATAGCGGGCAGAGGCTGCACTCTGCAAAGAGGATAAATTTTGTCTCCTGAGTGGTTTATGGTCCCAAGGTCTTTTTATTCTGCCTTAGCCATGGGGGGTTATAGCTTCTGAAACCAGGCAGGGTGGTTCCCAACAGTAAGTGTCCTATTAAAGATGCAGAAGAAAGATACAGAAAGAAGAGGTGACAACGTGACCACAGAAAGTTTCAGGTGATGCAGCTACAATCTGAGGAATGCTGACCAACCCCAGAAGTTTTCAAAGACAAGGAATGGAATCTCTCCTAGAGACTTTGGGGACACTGTGGCCCTGCCAACAACCTGATTTTAGTCTTTGGCTTCCAGAAGTGTGAGAAAATAAATATCTATTGTTTTCCGCTACACAGTTTGAAGTAATTAATTATAGCCCCATAGGAAACTAATACAACAATATTTAAGAACCGATTTCTTCAAGTTTAATTATTTATAAACAATATGAATAATAACAAAAAATCTTCAAAAGATCTCCTTTTAAATACATAGGTTACAATAAAGTTTTGTTTAATAAATCAGAAATTAATTGCATGTGTTCTATGCTACCAAGGAGTTGAAGTAAGGTGGTAGTTAAAACAATGTTATTTGTAATGACTAAACACTGGATAAATCAATAAAATGAAATAAAATAAAATAAAACAAATAAGCCTCTTTTAACATCTAGGATTTTATATCTAATACAAAATACAGTGTTTCTCTTTCAGAAATATTTCAGCAAGTGAAATTGCATTTGGAATTAGTAGAATAAGAAAAAGTTAATATAAACAACCATACGCTGAGATCCTCATTGATACTGATGCATTTTCATATACTTTTACATGTTGCAAGTATTAATGTAGGCATCATTTTCTGCCTTCAGTGCCATTACTACATCAACTTGTCACCTAAATAACTATAATTAAGCATTTGCTCTAGTTGCTGATTACAGTATGCTGATGAACATTCCCACTAGATTTAACAGCCTCCTCATAACATCTACAGTAATCACAACATATTATAATGTCTTTTTTTTGCTGAAGACTTCCTAAATAATCTAAAATTTAAATTGAACAAGTCTGATTATTGCAATCTAAAGTTCAACAGGTGCTTAATCAGAAAGGTGTAAGTATCTTATCATTGACATCAACTAAGCAATAGGATAATATATTGTAAATTCAGAGAAATAAATACTTAAACTCTTTGTTCATTGATCCATGTCACTTTAAAATTAACATCAGAATATAACTCAGATATTTTTCTTAAAAAGTAGTAAGCTAACAAGAGATAATATTTTTGAACTGAACTCATACAACATCCTAATGACCCAGTTTTGAAGACTTTAAGGTGCATATAGTTAATGTGCAGAATAAAATCAAGTAAAAAATAAAAACATATTAAACCTATTAATTATGTCCTTATTATTAATAGATACAAAGAAAATGGCATAATATTAAGTTCATATTTCCAAAATATGTATATTTTATTATGACTGTCCTTGGACCTGGGCAAAAGAAGGTACTCCATGAGTCCTGAGACTCTTTCTCTCTCCCTTACACACCCACCACTATAAAATGAGAACGCATCTCTGTCACTTGTGATATTGACAGCTGGCATGATCCTAGCCCAAAACATCAGTTCTTTTCACGCATACGTTTGCAGTCTTTAGATAAGTGCTTTTCCACATCTCTTGCGTTATGAAAATGAAATGAGTCAGCTGAGTTTGAAGCTGTCACAGTTTGTGGATTTCCACTGCCAATGGAAATCATGGACATTTATCTATAGGGTGAGAACAAGAAATTTAATTAAATAAATGTACACTAATATGTGATTTATGCATGTCATTTTTTATTTACTCAATTCACACTTCTGGACCATCATTTGTTTGAGCTACTGCAAGAGTAGAACATCATTCAATAGATATGAAAAACTATTTCAAGTAAACATTTAGAGTTGATGATTGGATCAATTTTAAGTTTTTGTAAATATAATTTTTAATATTAACTGAAATTGCCTACTCTGTATGGTGAAATTAATTAAATTGTGTCTTATGATATAAAGGACCACTATCTGAGTCAAGAAGCTTGTGGATTAGATTAATAAACTTTACAGAATTAACAAAACATATATGTCCTTATTTCTTGTGCCTGGCAACATATAATTGTTTGTATATTAGGTGGCAGGTATTTAGGAGAGTTTGAGGGGAGTATGCATTAGCAATATTAAAGCAATGGAACAAATAAATGGTTACAGCTACAAGAAGAAACCACTAATCTATGATACAACTCTTATATGAATAGCATGTATTTATAAACTTGAGCAGATCTATATATCTTGACCTTAAGAGGAGGCAGACAAAATGGTGACACATTTCAGTCCATGAAACAAAGCAATACTGAATTGTAAATAATGTGACATTTCTATTTTTCACTTGTATTTGAGTGCAATGATAACATTTGAAGCCACCACCTGAAAATAACGCACACATCATTTTTACTGTAGGTTTATATTTAATTTATATATTATATATACTGTATTTTGCCATGTATAGTGCATACTTTTTTGCCCAAATTTTTAAGGAAAAATTAGGATGCACATTGTACATGGGTAATACTAATTTTGTCTCTATATAAATGTTTTTAATTATTTTATTTATTCTTATGCATTAAAGTGTAACTCTAGAGAGCATTGATAATATGTTTATGAAAAATAATATCCTTTATAGTACAAAAACCAAGTATTTAAATATAAATAAATAATTGAATTAAAAAATTAAAACAAAAGATTTTTTTTTTTTGAAGGTTTGGGCCAAGACTATGTGTGAGCACTATACCCAGGAAAGTATGGTACTTTTGTTATTCCTTATTTTGGCTATTATCTTTCAAGTATAAGAAACATTATTTTTAAAGTGAAACCCTATGTTCTCTAAAATATTTGTTTATAACACAGTATATTTTTAAAGATTTTATTTGTTTAATTTTAAAGGGAAAGGAAGGGTGAGAAACATCGATGTGTGTGAGAGAAACACCAATTGGCTGCCTCTCCCATGCCCCAACTGAGGACCTGGCCCACAACCCAAGCATGTGCCCTGACTGGGAATGGAACTGTCAACCTTTCACTTTGCAGGTAGGCACTCAACCCACTGAGACACACCAGCTGGGGCTAACACCCTATTTTCTTTTCATGAAAACCAAAGCATGAAAATCTACTAACCCAATTCAATTCTCAGAAGTCTTACATTATTCATTATTTACTTCAAGTCCCATTCAAACATTTAGTAATACCTTTGTACCTTTGTGCAAAAATCTTTCTATCATTAGAATTTATTTGAAACACTTATCTAGCTATCATCTATCATCAATTTATATATCTAATTAGTTACAAAAGTGTAACATGAAAATTTTGAATAATAAAAAGTAAATTCTTCCAGACACAGAGTTTCTTCCCAAAAGTAATCACTATCTATACCCTCGTAAAATTTTGCCTACAACTCAAATAATTCATATCATGTATCTATTTTTTATATAGAAGTAAACACACTAAACACATCAAGATGGTGGAGTAGGTAAAACTGTACTTGTGTCCACCAATGACTACATCAAAATTGTAACTAAACTACAAAACAACAATCACTGAGAAGCACCTGAAGTCTGGCTGAACAGAAGTCCCATAACTAAAACATTTACAGGAGACACATGGAGTCTGGTAGGAGGGGTGGAGATGTAAAATGGGTTGGCCCCACACCCACCTGTGGCAGTGAAAAGTTGGGAAGGACATCATGGCTACCAGGTTCCTCATGAGAATCAGGGAGTCCCAGGCCCACACCAGTATCCCTAGCTCAGGTTTCCAGTGCTAAGAAGAGAAGACCCACAACTTCTTGCTATGAAAACCAGCAGAGTTTGTGGCTGAGTGAGAAAGAATGCTGATGGAATCCCAGGAGTTCCTCTTAAAGAGCCTGCACACTAATTTACTTGCTCTGATCTCCAGTGCTGGGGCAGAAGCTCAAAAGGCAACAAGACATATAGGGAGAAACTGGATTTTCTGGTTTCAAGGCAGCCTTCTCCCAGACAGAAGTGCTGGCAGAGGCTGTTTTTCCTTTGCTGAGCCCCTCCCCTGAAAGTACAGGTGGGTGCCGTATCTGAGTCTTCATCAAGTTGGCTAACGCTGTGTGCCATACCCTGG
>PVKU01015489.1:0-18126 GCA_004027475.1 Anoura caudifer | reverse complement strand
AAATCTAGCTGAATGGAAGTCTGACAACTACGGAATTGAAGAAACCACATCAGGTGCTGAACAGGCTGGCCCCACACCCAGGTGGATAAAAATTTAGGAGGCATATCTCAGGAGTGAGGAGTCCCAGACCCACACCAGGCCCCCAAGCTCAGGATTCCAGTGCTAGGAAGATAAGTCCCCACAATTTCTGGCTGCAAAAACCAGAAGGGGATTGAGTCAGTGCAGGAGGCTGCTAGAGCACTAAGCAGTTCCTCTTGGGGAACCCACACATGGGCTTACCGACTCAGACTCACTCCCCATGAGTTCCAGCACTGGGGTGGCAGCTTGAAGGGCACCAGTGGTTACAGGGAGAGACCGAAGTGTCTGGCATCAGGGTGAGCAGAGGCCATGGTCCCTCTGCTGAGCCCTCCCCACACAGAGCCAGTAGGCTGGTGCCACATCTGAATCCCCATCAACCTGGCTAACCCAGTATGATTTGCCTTGGAGATTCCCAGAGGCTCTACCCTACCCAACTTACCGGCCCACCCAAGCTGCTTTTCCGTAAGAATAGCTGATCTTGGCTCCTAAATCCTATCAAATATGCAACAGCAGGCTTCAGTGAGCCCTAGTAACAGCCAGGTTAGAGTCACAGTTTGGCTTCTCCCCCAATGTCCAAGCCAAGCACAAGTATCAACCATCTCAGATTGCTTTGCCATCAGGAAGGGTGCCCCTGGCAAAACACAGGTGGGTGTTGACCTTGGCCTGTACCACCTGGGAAACCCCAGGGCCAAACACCCAGTGGACAGCTACAGACCATGTTGGAGTCTCACCACCCTGCCCCTGCAGAGCTGATCCTCCATGGAGGGCAGAAGTTGGTGGTCAGTGGTCACAGTCAATCCTTGCAGCTGACTGGCCTGGGCAGATTGCTCCCATTGACCTGCCAACAGCAGCCAAGGCTCAATTACAAGAGGAGTGTGTACTCAGCCGACAGGAAGGGCACACCTCGAGTACCCAGCTTGGGTGAAGGGGAGGCTGTGCCACTGGAATCTACAAGACACACCTAATACATGAGGCCATGCTACCAAGACATGGAGTCATAGCAGCTCTACCTAATACATAGAAACAAACACAGAAAGGCTGCCAAAAGGAGGAGACAAAGAAACATGGCCCAAATGAAAGAACTCATCTGGATCAAAACTCCAGAAAAAGAGCTAAACGAAATGGAGATAAGCAATCTATCAGATGCAGAGTTCAAAACACTGGTTATAAGGATGCTAAAGGAACTTACTGAGAACCTCAGCAGCATAAAAAAGATACAGTCAGAAATGAAGGATACTAATTGAAATAAAGAACAATTTATAGGGAAAAACAGTAGAGTGAATGAAGCCAAGAATCAATGATTCAGAACATAAGGAAGCAAAAATCAACCAATCAAAACAACCAGAAGGTAAAAGAATCTAAGAAAACATGGATAGTGTAAGGAGCCTCTGGGACAACTTCAAGTGCATCAACATTCACATCATAAGGGTGCCAGGAGGAGAAGAGAAAGAGCAAAAAAGTGGAAATCTGAAAAAACAGTGAAAGAAAACTTTCCTAATTTGGTGAAGGAAATAGACATGCAAGTCCAGGAAGCACAGGGAGTCCCAGACAAGATGGATGCAAAGAGGCCCACTCCAAGACACATCATAATTAAAAGTCCAAAGGTTAAAGATGGAGACTCTTAAAAGCAAGAGAAAAGAAGTCAGTTACCAGAAGGGTGCCAGATGAAAGGCAGCAAAGGGAGAATGAGTGAAGAGGTGGGGGGAGTAAGAAGTACAAATAGGCGGTTACCAACTAGCCATGGGGATGTAAAGTACAATATAGGAAATGGAGTAGCCAAAGAACTTATAGGCATGGACATGAATAATAGTAGGGGCATTGCCTGAGGGAGTAGGGAGTGCTGGGTGGAGTGGAGGGGCACAAAGGGGGGAAAAATCAGAACAACTGTAATAGCATAATCAATAAAATATAATTTTAAAAAATTTAGGGGAAAATAAAATAATTTTTACTATGGATATTCCTTTCCTCTTTTAGGGTCTGGAGATTTAAATTTGGGGTTGCATGTTCTTAGCCCAACCCCTGGAAAGGAGGCAGTAAAAGGTGAAGGAAGAGCCTGGGCTAAAGGGGAACATGGAACAGGTTCCAAGCCTGGCTCTAACCTAGGGAACACCACCCAACTTCTTGCCCTCAATTTCCTCACCAGTGAAATGGGAATCATAATGCTTGTGTTGCAAGGTTGTTACTGTATTCAGACACATTTTAAAAGAATACTCAACCAATATTCTTTGTCATTATTACAATGTCTTTATCCCCAGCAGGTTGTCAACCTGCCTATTCTTCAACACACCCAGGATGGGAGCTCACCGCTTTCTAAGTGGCTGGTTGTACTATTGGGGTCCCTTGACATTTGCTTCCAGGAGTTGGTCCCCCCCTTAGCCTGCACAAATAAGTGAGGAGTTGTGGTCTTCTAAATTTGTTGGGATTCTCCTTAAATATATGATCCTGGGAATTTGTGTAAGAAAGAACAGTTCCATCATGTATGTCTTTTCTGGCAAATGCACTATCATTCAAATTTAGTAACTGACCATCTTTTCAGGAAGAACTGTAGCATTTCTTTTTTTTTTCCCATTTTTTAAAATTTTATTATTGTTCAAGTACAGTTGTCTGCCTTTTCCCCTTCTTCTCTCTCCCCCACCCCAGCCATGGTTGTGGACAAAAACCTCCCCTTGGTTTTGTCCATGTGTCCTTTATGTAGCACTTCTGAAAGGACTACCCACCACTATTTTGGAGGCAAGAATAGTCAGGCTAGAGAGATGAAATGATACGAACAAGGTGCCACAGGGAACACAGGGTAATGGTTTCCAAGTGCTGTTCCTACCCTAGGGCTCACCCAGCCTTGTGAGAAGAGTCTTGTATGGGAATGGCGGAGACTCTGTGTCTTCCCAGAAGGAGGTTGGAGGCCACAGCAGCGCTCCCTCCCTTGGGTTCTCCACACGGCGACTCTGGGCAGCCAGTGTGTGGAGTGAGTGCCTCTTTGAGCACTACCCTGCTTGACTTTGTCTCCTCAGGGCTACAAATGAGTTAGCTGGCTTCCCTCTGTGGTCAGGGTCAGCCCTTAGGACCAATAGAGGTCATTTTATTAGTTCTAATCCATGGCCACAGGCTGCATCTGGCCACAGTTCTTAAAAAGTACAAATCTGCTCCCCTGGGGAGATAACACCTTGCTCTTACATGGCTGGTGGTAGTTCTGTGGTGTCACTTTTGTGTACAAGAGACCCACATATCTGTGGATAGGCACCCAACCAAACTTGCCATTTGTTTTCAGTGTTGTGGGTTTGTTCTCTTTGGTCCTTCCATCCCAGAGGTGGCCATTGGTGATAATAATTCCTGACTTGCCAACCTCAGAGGGTGTGTTGAGACTGAATGAGACATGCATGTGAAAAAGCTTTGTCAATAAAAGGCAATGGTGTGGATTTCATTAGTAAGCCGTGTAGTATCAGAATTAAAGGAAAGGCAGAGTTCCTCTGCCTAAACGAGGAGCTGGTGTTGAAATGAATAAAACAGGGGAGTTGCAGCACTATCTGTGTGAGCTGCAAGGTGTGAACTTTGGGGTGTGGGAGACTATGGGCGAGAAAGGGGTTATAGGTGATAACCGAGGCTTGTTGCCCAGAGTGGAAATATATCCCCCTCCCTACTCCTTCAACCTTGGTTCTTGAGAAAGAGTACAACTGAGAAATTAAGTGATATGGATTCCTGATTACTGACCAGCTGAATGGGATAGGACTCGAGATCCCAGATTGCTTTCCAGACGCTTAATTGTAAGAACTCATGTTTATGGAGTGCTTGCCTTGGGATAAGTGCTATGCCAGATGCTTTACACAGAATAGGGTTCTCACAAAACCCTCACAGGTAAATATTATCCCCACTTTACATGTGGTAAATTGACACTCTCCGATGTCAGAGTAGCAATTCAAACAGTCTGTGGTTGAGTCCAGTAAAACTCAACTTCAATACCACAAGCCCCAGTCACCCAGGATGCTTGCTATCCTTGACTAAATCATGCATTTTCACACCCTGTTCTCTCTGTGGGAAAGGCCCTTTTCCCGTTCTTCTCCAACTGTCCAACTCCTATTCATCCTTCAAAACCCAGTGCATGTGTCACCTCCTCATCACAGCCTAATAGTTCATAATGCATATAATATGCTAGTATAATATAGTTACAGTGCTTATGGGAGATGTTTAATTATTTGATTTTTACATTTATGAAAGTGAATATGAGCAGTTACTGTCAGTGATTTAACTTTCCTCCTTTTTATTTAAAATGTTTTAAACATATAGCCTAGTTGAAAGAATGTGACAGTGATCACTCATACATCCATTATTTAGATTTTACTATTAACTTTTTACTAGTTTTTACCACATATCTATCCATCTATTCTTTAAAAAAACATTTTATTTATTTATTTTCAGAGAGAGAGGAAAGGAGGCAGAAAGAGAGGGAGAGAAACGTCAATGTGTGGTTGCCTCTTGCATGCCCCTACTGGGAACCCAGCCCACAACTCAGGCAGGTGCCCTAACCGGTGACCCTTTGGTTTGTGGGCTGGCGCTCAATCCACTGAGCCCCACCAGCCAGGGCTCCATTTATCCTTTTAACCATCCATCCATCTTATGTTTTTGATGCATTTTGAAACAGATTGCAGTCGTCAGTATACTTCTCCCTAAATACTTCAGAATGCATATCAAGTGATTTAACTGACAAAAAAGTTCCTACATTTTCAGTCTTCTGGGTCAATTTAATTAACTTAATCTAAACTTAATTGAGATTGCAAACTCAGGTGTTTTATTTGGGGAAAATATTTCTGTCTTGTAAGAAATAAAAAAAAGATTTGGTAGTCACCACTTTACTATTTTCAGCCAAAACTAGGAGAAAAGTAGTTCACACTAAAGTGTAAATTACTGATCTCCTCTTTTATGCACTATACTTTAATGGATTTTTATATAGATAATAAAAAATAACAAAGTTTCAGGGTATAGTTTCTGGACGGTAGGGGAGGTGATTTTGCCCTTTCAAGATCCCTCAAATTGTACTGGCAAGGTGACTCTTCTAAAGCTAATTTTTGTTTCTAAAACTTATTTGAATTCATAAAAGAATATCCCCTTCTATCCCCCAAATAATGATTTTTTTAGGGAATCCTTGAATGAATCCAAGACAATTGGATTATAACTTAATGCTGTTGGTTAATAATAATAGCACTCGAGGTTGCAAAGGCTTCTTACAGGCATTTGATCTTATTTAATACTCGTAACATAGCTCTACATAGTAGGCATTATTGTCCATTTTTTTATTGTGGCAAAAGATGCATATAATTTACCATTTTAACCCCCTTCCAGGAGCATTAAGTACTTTCACATTGTTGTGCAACCTCTCCATGGTCCATCTCCAGCACTTTTTCATTGCCCCAAACTGAAATTCTGTGCCCATTAAATGCAACTGCCCATTCACTCTTCCCGCCCTTCAGCCCCTGGTAACCACTATTCTTTCTTCACTACACATTTGCCTGTTCTAGTTACCTCATGCAAGTAGAATCATATAAGAGGAATCATGTAAGATCTGACCTTTTGTGTCTGGTTTATTTAATTTAGCATAATGTTTTCAAGGCCACTCTATGTTATTGCATGTATCAGAATTTCATTCCCTTTTTATGGCTGGATAATATTCCATTATATGTATACACCACATTTCATTTATGTATTCACCTGTCAATTGACAGCTGGGTTGTTTCTCCCTTTTGGTCACAGTAAGTAAAGCTGCTTTAAACATTAGTGTACAAGTATCCATGTTCTAGTCCTTGCTTATTATCTTCATCATTCAGATAAGAAAACCCAAGACTTGAAAAAGCCAAAGTGAATTTCTCAAGTCACATCGTTTGTAGACGGTGAAGTCAAAGCCAAATCTGACTTTTGGCCCAGGTAGGAGATGTTCAATGTACACCTGTCTGAGAGGAATGTACATTGAATGAATATTCAGCTGGCTTGCATAGGTATATGTTTATTGGTAAATAGCTACCTCATGGGTACCCCCCGGCCTTAGCTGCCTGGCCACCCTCTTAAAATTCCCAAGATCCCCACCATGATCTAGCAACCAAGGAGGTAACACCTGACTCAGCAGGGACCTCCAGGACCTTGCTGTTAATGAAAATGTCCATTTTGATTGGTCAGTGCCTGTACAATATGGTGTTTGATATTCTGAGTAGCACCCCTAAGTGTTCATGGGGCCATGGTCTTCTGTGGAGCAATCTGTCAACACCAAAAAATGAAACTATGACAGAGATGAGGGGCTTTAGAGGTTCTGCAAAAAAAGCTAGAAAGCCTAGGAAAACTTGGGGTTTAGAAGAAAATAAGAAGCCGGTATTATTAGCTAAGATGAAGCTAAGAATACTGGGAAGCTTCAGTTTAGGGACCTGCGGGAGGGTGCAAGAACCTAGAACAAGAGAAAGGCCATTGTGGTGAGTCCCATGAGGAGATCTCAGGGTACCAGGCTGGGCAGTGACAGGGAGGCCATTAACACATCTATCTGAAGCTGAAGGAGGTGGCCCAGGATTAGGCAGGGAAAGACCCACTTGCCACTGACCATGAAGGCTGAGGGAAAGAGCTCAGCCTTGGTGTCTGGTGGGACCACCAAGAAGAGACACTGGAAAGGCAGGAGAAACCTGAGGGATCATGGCTGCATCAGGAGAGGAGGAACAGTAGGGAGGATCAAGAGGAGCTAGTGTCCAGACTGACATCTAAAATGGAGCGACATGAGGTTATTGGAAAACATGATGTGTACTCCAAGATGAGCCCCTGCTGTCTGTGTGGGTGCTGGGCTGCCTCAGCCACATAGGCCCTGCTTGAGAAGAGCCAGGGTGAAAAGACAGAGCCCCAGTGCCATATCTGGAGCAGAAACCCCCTCCCCATTCTTCTCTTTCTTCCTTGGCAACAGAAAGTTACGTAGGGCACATGGCACAGCACCTGACCAAAGCAAACTTCTGGGTTGAGCATGGAGGTAGTCCTTGTATCCTCAGGGCTTTGTAGCCATATTTAGCCCATTATGGGTACCAGCCCTGTTCTTCTTGCCCATCTCACTGGTGAGAACCATGACAGATTTTGACTTCCTCCTTTATTCCCTTGTACAGTCTGAAACCACTCATGCATTAAAGTGAGAAGACACATGTGGTTTAGCCTCAGCACCTGACTCCATTTGCTCTGGAGATCAGTTGGTTTTGCCTACCCACATCCATTTCTCTTTCTGATAACAATTCTTTAATTCCCCTTTGAGGAAACCACCCCTTCCTTTCTTTTCTTTATTTATTATTTTAATTTTTAATTGTGGTAAAATAGACATAACATAAAATTTACCATCTTAACCATTTTAAGTGTATGGTGCAGTAGTGTTAAATACAAATTTACATTGTCATGCAACCAACCCTTAAGAAGTACATGTTTGGTTGAGTTTGACCTTAACTCCTGGATCCAAGGGCTATGAACAAGGCTAGGCCCATTGGAGCCTCCTATTTCCCCAACCACAATGATTGGTTTATAATGGGTTCACAGAAGCCATGAGACTCAACCCAAGGATTGTTGCTAGAACTATTGAGGAAGAGGCTTCTCGTCCTGCTTCAGATGCCACACTGGTGGCAATTAAGCTTGAAGCTGCAAGGCACCCATCTTGGCTACCAACTTTAGGGCCTGCCTGATAATGAAGCCTACACAGAGGAAAGCAATACTGAGGAATGGCGATAGAGGGGTTCCTAGCAGTGTTTGAACACCTGGATCCAGCCATGCCTCAAGCTATTTTCCATAGATTTTTTTGGTTATATGAAACAATCTACCTGAGTGGGAGTGGCCCACTTGGTTGGAGCATCATCCCATGACTGAAGAGCTGTGATTTGATTCGTGGTCAGGGCACATACCTAGTTTGTGAGTTTGGTCCCCTGTCTGGGCACATATGTCTAGCCCAGGTGCAGAAAATCCCTGGTCCAGGTGCACACGGAAGGCAACCAATTGATGCTTCTCTCTCGCATCGATGTTTCTCTCTCCCTTCTTCTCTCTCTAAAAGCAAGGGGAAAAAAATGTCCCCGTGTGAGGATTAAAAAACAGATTTTTTTTCCCCTTGCTTTTAGAGAGGGAGGGAGGGAGGGAGAGAAAAACATCAATGTGAGAGAGGAACATCGAATGGTTGCTTCCCATATGCACCCGAACCAGGGATTGTATGAGCCCAAACCAGAGACCGAACCTGCAACCTAGGTATCCGTCCTGACTGGGAATTGAACCTGCAACCCTTCAGTTATGGGATGATGCTCCAACCAATTGAGCCACACCAGCCAAGGTTTTGTTTTGTTTTTGTTTTTTTTCTGCAGCCAAGCTAACTGGGTTTTTGTCATTGGCAACTAAAAGACCCTAAACTCAGACTTACAGTTACTTGTGAGGCTTGATAATATACAAGCATCAGTGTCCTTTTTTTCCTCCCCCTGACTCTCTGAGGTTCAGAGATGGTCATTTAACATAATCCAGAGCCTTCCACACATTCAGCCATGACAATTTGTTCAATGATGAAATTGTTTGGGGAGAGTAGGGAAATGAGTGTAATAAAGAAATTTTACTAAAGGCAAAAAATATTTGTCACTAATGTGTGTACACATTAGTGAGCATCACTGAGCATGCAACAAGCATGTCCTGAGAAAGATAATGTTTTTCATTCGTGGTTGAAATCCCCTTCTCCCCTAATTTATGTGGTTATAATGTGGATCTGAGTACAGTATGAGGTACATCTGGTCCATCCAGGAGTCTGGTTTATACCTCATGGAATGGATATACACTGCAGCCAGAACACAGGTTATAATCAGTACTGGTGTCCATCTTCCCTGACAACAAAAAAACAGAGACATATATCCCTAACATGGGACCCAGGACAAAGACACCAGCAGGACAAAGCCTGCTGTCTGTTTGGGAGGTTTCTGCTCTTGGGTGATGGGTTGAAATACTATGTGGGATCAGGTCTATATGGGTTTTCATGAGGTTCCCATGAGAACACCCATTAGATGAAGGCACCTTTTTGTGAAACAGGTTTTTGTTTTTGGGTTGTTGTTTTTTTTTAACTTCAAGTCAGGAGTTGAGCTTTCTCTATTTTTTTTTTTTTCTGGGCCCATGATTCTATAATTCCCTCTAGGAACTCTCAGACATACATGTAAAAAGCTGTGGGGTGTGTGAGGCAAATAAATAAGTCTCAGGGCAATAAAATACAGCAACCCATAAACATCCACAGAAATAATCTGTTCAGTGCAGCCTGGGTGAAGGGAGTGTAGGAGAGCTCAGAAGACCAACTCTGTAAACAAAATATTTCTACTGTCCAAACCCGTAATAGCCTGTACCCATCACAGAAGAAACCTCCACTGGGGTCCCTTCACTTCTTCTGGAAGTGCAGCACCTGAGACCAGCCCTATCCAGGAGGTCTGTCCTTAGGATCTTGCCTCAGCCTCCTTGAGACCCAGCCACTGCTGGGCACGTGGTCACCTGCTCTCAGGGACCAAGTGAGCTGGCAGCCCATTCCGAGGGCAGGCAGTATGGAGCCCGGTCAGTGGCTCCTTACTTATGTCAGCTCCTGAGTGCATGGGAATATATACTGAACCCTCCAGAATCTAGCCCACATGGAGAGTCCGTGAGGGCTGAAAAAGAGCACTGAACTTAGGACTTAGTCTCCCTCTGACACTTCCTAGGTGTGGGTCCAAGTAACAGAACCCTTGTGGATTTCCCAAGAACACTATGTGGGGAAGGGGCTTTGCCTGTCTTCTTCATGGCTCTGTCCCCAATACCTTGAATGGGCCTGCACATGGAAGACATGCGTAAGTATGTGTGGCTGTCAATGAGTATCAGTGTCTTTATCTAGAACATGGTGATTCTCAATTCACTTGTAGGGCAGGAAAAGAAGATCCAAGTATCAAGCATGCTGAGTGCTCACACAGTAGTCTTATTGCATCCATTCACCCAAACCAGGAGGAAGCACGATTGTTCCCATTTTGCAGATGAAGAAACGGAGGCTCTGAAATCCTCCCCACAAAGCCAGGAATCAAGCCCTCAAACCAGGAATCTGAAGCCCTTGTTTCCACTACACCACACCACCTTGTTCAGCTCTGGGTGCTCCTAGATTGACCTGTTTCCACCTACCCAGAGCTAGAGCCGCCACACTGGGCACAAAAGCGGTGGGAGCTTGAATACAGCAAGCCGCAATGTCCTGGACACTCCCACACCTGGACCAGGGACGCTAACCTACCACCCAACCTGGCCCGAGCTTGCCCACCTCAAGAAGGGTGGTGGCTGCCCACCACATAGGAAATACTCACGGCTCCCGCAGGCCCAGGCGGCTCCTCCGGGTGCATCCTCTCCCGCAGCTCCGGCCTCCTTGAGAGCTGGGCTGCCTCCTCTCTCTGGAGCATCAGATTATTTTTGCACTTGCGGAAGGAACTGACGGAAACTGAAGTCACATGGAGAGCAAGCTACTCTGCGACTCAGCACTCACAGAGATCAGACATCGCATGGGAGAAGGAACTGCCCCGCGGGTGGATAGTGAGGGGGAAGGGAGAGGGCAGCCAGCGGGAAACGGTGGCCGCAGGACTACCTGCTGTGTTAGTCACGAAGGAGGGCAGTTACGTTTCTGCCCCACCCCCACCGCAGCAGTGCTAGCCAAGGCTTCACCAGCTTTCTCTACTCGGAGATTTTGAGGGGTGGTGAGCTGGGGGACGCCTGCCTTTGGGCACTGCTGACCCAAAAAACTCTTCTCCAAGGTTATGTCCAAGGATCATTCTGGGGCAGACTTTGGGAATGGGTAAGAAAAGTTTTCCACCCAGGAGAAAGTCCACCTTCTGAAAGAGCCATTGAGTCAGCTAGTCTTTATTAATAATTTCCTTTTATGTGTCCAGCACATCAAAAAAAGAAGAGAAATGGATATCGCTTTGTGGTGGACTGTCAGAATGCCTGCCATAAACTTACTGATCATAAACCGCTTGGATAAATTTTGTACCTCATGTGTACAAAATTCCTGGCTACCTCTTGCCAAGAATTAAAAAAAAAATAATCGAACTAATAATAGCCACCATCAAAAGGGTGCCAGACACTAACTATGCTAAGAGCTTTATACGCATTATTTCTTAACTCCTGTTATCAAGGAGCTTACCATCTGGTGGAGGAGGTAAAATATGGGCAGAATCGGCTGCATGCTGAATGGGTAATGGGAGCGGAGTCAGAGAAGGGACCTCCAGTTTTGCTCTTTTCCATAAGATCTGGGGATTCAAAGTGTCCTGGAGGGCTGGTTCGCATCTCTTGTTCCCTGCTGATTTGTGATTCTGTATTGCCTTACTATCCTGGGCATGTCCATCCTAAAAGAATAGGAGCAAGTCCTTCCTGCTCCAAACATCCAGCAAATTGTCTCCTCTATCCCCTTCTTATCCCAAGCAATTCCACTTTTATGTGTTTTTGTACATTGAGGTTCTCTACAGAATATCTTTTGAGAAAGGCAGCTGCTACCCCTTAAGAAAAAAAAAAAAAAAAACTTAGAAAACCAGTGGTCTTGATGGATGCGTGGGGCCAAGCCAGTTTTGTTGGCTCGCAGCACCAACAGCTCACCTGCTATCAGCAAGCTGGCTCAGCAAGGGGGACCTAAGACTTGCAGCCAAAACTAATGTTGATTTACAACTGAAAACAGAAGACTTTTCACACCAACAAGGCTGTAACCCTGACCACACAGTTCAGGATTTTTCCAACTTGGGTGGGGGCTGTGGTTCTTCTCCTAACCATGCAGCACAAGGCAAAAGAGATCAGGGCACTTCCTCTGGAACATAACCCATGGTGCTTCCCTTCATGGGATGGTAAGAGTCTGGGGGACTGTGTGCCTCTTTCTTTGAACTTGCTCCATGGATTGGGAAATTTGTATCCATCCCCTGCTCAAGCCAAGTTTAGTGTCAAGCAGCGCATCAGGATCTCTGAGGGGATCTGGGGCAAATGCAAGGAGCAGGGCCGTTCCCAGCTAGAGGACAAAGACTCACCCAGACCTTGCCTCCAGCCTCTTTTCATTGAGGTCCACTGTGGGTTTCATCTAGTCCTATCTGCTTACAATTTCCCTAAACACAGAACAAATGCTCCCCACTTGTACTTCCTCTATCAGAAGGATCCCTTGCTTGGAATGGCCTCTTTTCTGCCTACCACAACCCTCCCCACCCCAAAGGCATGGCTTGGGCTCCCTCACCTCCACAAAGCCTCAACTCCTTCCTCTGAACACGTGGTACCAAAGGTCTACAATATCCACTGGCTTCATGACATCTCTTGTATTGTGATTTAACTTTTAGGATTTTTGTCGTGCTTCTTCAATTACACTAAAAACATCTTGAGGGAAGGGGTCATGTGTTATTACAAAAACTACTGCCCAGTCCCTTCTGAGGTTTTTTTTTCTCCCTAAACTACACTTTATAGTAGTTTGTCACTGGTAGGAGGTCTCAGATTCACAAGAAAATGAAAGGCACTTGGGCTTCTGTCTCCCTTCCCAATGCGTTTTCAGATGATAAGCAGACACTCTTCCGCACTGAGGGGTGGGGAGGCCTACAGCAGAGACTGTGAAGGGAGACATTTGGAGTGGGGGTGGGGTGGGGTGAGGGCAAAGTGTGCAAAGGTTCCAAAGAGAGAAACGAGGGCCAGTTTATTTCCTCTAGATGGGTCTGTGAGAGGACAGTTCATTGTACCCAATGTTGATGTAAGACACGTCAATGCAGAGATTTTTTATGAGTTTACTTGAGCCAAACTGACAACAACTACTAGGAAGCAAAATCTCAGTGGATTGAGAAAATGCTGTGGATAATAGGTGTTTTACAGCTTATTTTATACACAAGAATCAAAGGGGGAGACAAAAAGAGGGTTACATAAAATTCATTGCTGGTAGATTAAGGGGATAGTGGAAAGCAAATTGGGGAAATCTGAGATTGGATAAAGAGTAAAATGAGAGACACACACTCTTTTACACTGGTGGGTTGAGGATAGTTAACAATATTTACAGCACATAGAGATCATATGTGGGGAACAAGATAACAATGAGGGGTTCTGTGGTCTCATGCTCTGCTGTCAGGTTGCCCTCTGAAGGGTTTGGAAAAAGGGGATTACTCTGACATTTCACAGGCATGTATTCTTAGATGCAAAAAGACAACAGACAGGCTTACTTAAGGTAAAGATTGACCTTTGTCAAGGAAGCTACAGGTCTACAGGAAGCTACAGGATGTGACTACCTGCCATGACTCACTTTTGGTTAGGAATTTTTATGTTCAGGCCATCCTATGAGTTTTTTAAGTCCACCTGCATGGCTACCCCTGAGCTTCTCAGGCTTAATATGTGGCATCTTTTACTTCCACACTAACAATGCGGTGGCGGGTCTACCTCTGGAACAGGCAGTGCACTCTAGGTCTAAGATGTTGGCCCTCCCACTCTCAGCTGCAGTGTTCCCTGCTCTGCCTTGGGTTCTCCGCCCCTGGCCACAGACAAGGCAGTCCTTTCATCCGGCCCTTCACCTTGGCAGCTGGGCCTAGCCAAGCAGTGAACTAGTGGCTCCCCTACTTCTCCAGCCTCAGCACATAACAGGGAGGGGATTTCCTTTGGGGCCTTAACTGGGAATTGTTCTCTTGCCCCACGTCAGCTGGTTGCTGGGGGAGAGTCTTTAGTGGTTTCATTTCCCTCATTTGGGATGTAGTTTTTAAGAACCAAAAAACAAAAAAAAATCAAAAAACCGAAAGAGGAGAGGCCACCACCCACACTGGTACTACTCAACCCCTCATGATGCCAGCTGTGGAAAAGCTGAGGGGTGAATGCAAAGACTGAGGGCAAGTGAGGGTGGCTTGTCTAAAGGTCCTTCCTGCCCTTTATTCTTCTTCTCTAACCATCTGGGGGAGAGAACTGGGTCTCAAATCCTGTTGCCCAGGCAGTTCGCAAAGCTCTTCCAGGAGGAGCCCATGGCCTCCCTCAGCCACTAGTTCCAGTGACTGACTCTGTGGGGGCAATGCCTCTTCCTTTTCTGTAAACACGACAGTGATCGACATATGGTCAACGATTTCGTGTTGTGCAAAGATAACAAGATGCTTACAGAAGTATCCTGTCAGTGCCAGGGCATGACTGGCAATGGGACACATATAACTAACCATTGTTCAGTTCAGGGAAAAATGGAAGGGAATCATGGGAAAACAGGAACAAGGGGATGGGAAAGTCTTGGGAAGAAGTCTTGGGAACAACTGATGGGAGACTTCAAGGAAAGCTCTCTGGAAGAGGCGGCATCTGAACTGGATCTTCATGAGGTGGGGCCGGGTGTGGGGTTGAAGACTGAAGGAGAGATAAGAAGGAGAGATAAGTAAGATGATGACTTGTGATAAGGACAAATCAAGGAGGGGAGACTGTAGAAGAGATGATGGCATCTCTTTGTGTCCCATTGGGACTTTGTTTATGGTTCTGTCCAGTGTTGCCCAAAGGTGCAACATTGTTCATAGGTGACAGTTCTGCCTTTCCTCCAGGGCGGTGAGTCTTGGCTGGGAAGCAGTATGATTCGCTCACATTTGTATGTATTCTCAGCAATACCTAGTCTAGCACCTAGAAGGTGCCCAGCAAAGATTTTTCTTTTCTCTTCTTTTCTTTTCTTTTCTTTTCTTTTCTTTTCTTTTCTTTTCTTTTCTTTTCTTTTCTTTTCTTAAGAGAGGGAGAGAAACATCAATGTGTCGTTGCCTCTTGCACACCCCCAGAGGGGACCAGGCCCGCAACACAGGCATGTGCCCTGACTGGGAATCGAACCAGTGACTCTTTGGTTCACAGGCCAGCACTCAATCCACTAAGCCACACTAGCCAGGGCCCAGCAAAAGTTTCTTAAATAAATTAAACTGTCACTTGCTCTAGAGCTATTGGAGAGGTTAAGAACTCAGAAAAAGTCAATGGTTGGCCATTGAGAACTCCTTTTTCATAATTGACAAATATAAACACAAATCCTTACCATGGTCTCAAGGCTCTGCATGATCTGCTCCCTCTGATTTAATACCTACCACTTTCCTCCTCACTTACTCCACCCAAAGCGTGAAATCCTCATTTAAGCAGCAACTCCTCATTTAAGCCAAGTTGGCTTTTGTCTCAGAGTTTTTGTCATTTGTTCTTTTCTAGGCCAAGAATGCTCTCCTGTTCCCCAGCTATCCAGACAGTTCACTCCCTAACTTGCTTTAGGCTCAATTGTCACCTTCTCAAAGAGGCCTTCCCTGACTGCACCATCTAAAATAGTGCACATCCCTATTACTTTCTTTTTCTTCACAATGTTTTTTATTCATATCACTGCTTGATATATTATTATATATTTACTTGCTACTTGTCTGCCTCCCCAACTAGACTGTGTGCACTTAAGGGAAGGAAATTTGTTTATTTGCTGCTATACCTCAGTGTCTAGAATAGAGAGTCAGGTTGCCAGGTGTTCATAATTAATGACCAGGGGTATAGAAATAAACATAGGGAGAGACACTGCAGTTTCAAGAAACAAGGTCGTGAAGGGAAGGATCAATATGTGAGTATCTTTTGTAAAATGTGAAGTGTCGTATAAATATATCTACTTTCCTTGGCAGAACAGGTGAGGGAGAGATGTGTAGAAATGGATTCAAGTGCTTAAGTGGGGTTAGCCTTGACAAAGTGGCAAAGTCTCTGTGTGTGGTGGAAACCAAAGCAATGTGATGGGGGAGGAAAAGAGAGACCTGAAAGGGTTATTGGTCATCCTTGTTTACAAGGACCCACTTGTGAAATAGCAGGCAATGTGCGGGAGACTCTTGGTCTGCACTGCTGTATAAGACAGTGGGCAGCCCAGGCCTGCTAGAGGTGAAAGTCCGGGTACATACTCAATTTCCAGAAAAGAAAATTGGGCTCATATTGATTATGTGTTTTGCCCAAGGCCATACATTAGAAAGGGTCAATACCAACTTACTTTTAGTAACAACAATTACAGGTTTAAATTTTTTTTTCTTCCATTACTAAAGAATTACATAGCCCTGGCTGGCGTGGCTCAGTGGATGGTGCATTGGCCTGCGGACCAAAGCTGGTTTGATTTCCAGTCAGGGCACATGCCTGGGTTGCGGGCCAGGCCCCCAGTAGGGGGCATTCAAAAGGCAACCAATTGAAGTTTCTCTCACACATCGATGTTTCTCTCTCTTTCTGTCTCCCTCCCCCCATCTCCTTCTAAAAATAAATAAATAAAATCTTTTTAAAAAGTATTACGTAGACACTGAAAGGGCTTAAAAGAAGAAAATCAACCACAGACCCACAGTACAGAAACAACTCACTGTTAACTTTATGGTGTATTGCATTCCAAGCTTTTTCGATGCATATGTAATATTTTTTAATAAAGTTGAGATCAGATTCCATATGCTCTTTTGTAAGTTTACATAGATAGTTTATTACAATAATTAGAATTGTTTTTCTAGGTCCTTAAATTTTCAAGGACATGATTTTGATTAGTTTCATATTATCCTGTCACTTGGATGTCTAATAGTTAATTATCCTGTCCTCTTTTGTGTGGAATTATAGAACAGGTCCAAAAAACCTTACCCTAAAATTTTGGGGACAAGTGTCTCAAAAATCACAATTTTTCATGGTTTACATATACCATATATTATTACATAATTCCTCCAGTGAGGTCTAGAACCAACACTCCAAAATCAACGCAAATATTTTGGCAATAAACGTGAATGAATATTTGTCCACATTAAGTGGACAAAAGAAAAAGTGGACAAAAGAGGCTTTTGTCAGTTCAGGTCATTTGTAACCAAATGAGTTTGTGCCAAACTCACCGCCTCCCCTCCCCCGCAAAAAAAAAAAAAACCCTTTTGAAGCTGGCTTGTCTCATAGTGGTGTCTCCCAAGAGCTGTGACACTCTAGAATGGCATCAGAAAAGCATAGCCCTGAGGCAAAGTTCTGGCTGCTCAGGGAGGTGAAAGGAGCAAAACAGTGGTGGTGGGATTCCTCAGCATGAAAGGGCGCAGGCCTGGAGGTCAGCTGTAGGACAAGGAGCATTTCCTTAGACGTGAAGGAGTGCCCGGGGAGGAGGAAGCGTTGGTGACTGAGACCAGAGAGGTCTTGGCAGTGGGGCAAGGTGCAAACTGTCACAAAGCACAGGTCAAAAGCTCCTATGTTCATTTCACATCCACCTACCCCCAGAAGATCTGTAAGTCAGGGATAAGGCCACCGGAGGAGGAAAGAGGAGTCCTTGCTGTGGGAGGAGAGTGAGCACTACCTTGTTGATTTAGTAGAGGCCTGGGGCAGTGGGCCCCCATCACCCTTCCTGTTCCTGTCAAATGTGGTTTGCTGTCAAGTGGTAGCAGGTTCAGCCACAGTCAAAGGAGGTACAGGCGAGAGGCCTCCAGAGAGAAAGAGGCCCTGCAGTGGATGCCCTGCATCTTGAAGGTGATTTGCTGGAGCCACTTTCAGCTGGGGAGCAGAATGAATGGTGGGGACTGGGGCTTCTGGGTGGTGCAAGGCATGCTGGGAATTGTGGGTTTTAATTGGCAGTTGGGCAGTTTAGCCACAAGCCCAGGGCAGGGTGGGGTCGTTAGAGGGGGGAGGCTGGTAAGGCAGGAAACAAGGAGGAGTGATCTTGTTTTTTTTTCTCTCGCATCAGGAAACCAGAACATTGACCTATCAGAACCAATTATTAGCAGCCTAGCACTGAGTTCAAAAGCTGAATTTAGACCTTTTACTACTCTGTGGAAGATTCTTTTTCTTCGTTGCTTCTAGCCATAGTTACCAGGATCAGTCAAACCAATGATGCATTTTCCATGCACATCTTGCAAATTCTCACCTACGGGAATCTCCTCCTCTCTCCCAGGCTACTGACACTACCCACCTGAGGATTTCTCTGAAAACTCACCTCTCAAAACCACCCCAATTAATCACATCTTATTGAACTTATTATCTCTAGTTATGTAAAATGCCATCTAATTCTATCAGAAATCAGATTCCTGGCAACTATAATTACCTAAGACACATCAGAAAGCTGTCTGAAAAGAAAAGAAAGGGAAGGGAGGGAAG
>PVKU01015488.1:0-18146 GCA_004027475.1 Anoura caudifer | reverse complement strand
GTCAGATAAGTGATCAGAATTAATTTTTGTTTTTACAGAAATTTTTGTGTTTACAAGTAAGGCATGCCCATGGATGACTTTGTAACTGACTAATTCTAGTCTCAAATTGTTGAAGCTTCTCAGTGGTTCCCATGTGGAGAGTAATCTGGGACATTTTAGTGTTTATTTTTCTTTTTTGGTGGGGATTGTGAAGTTTTCACTGTTTTTTAATTCATTAACCAGTGAACAGCTTTTGAGGGGAGAAAGACAGACTGATTCCCATTCTAACCGCTAGATCTAGTTTAGAAAACGTAGTCCCTACCTGGTGCTTAGGAAGGAGTATTGTTAGTGACTCATTTAATAATATATACATGACATATACTCCTTTTCTATCCTCACTTGAAGACATTTTTTAAATTGCTTTCAGAAAGAGAGGATGGGAGAGGGAGATTAATATCGATGTGAAAAACATCCATTGGCTGCCTTATTGTATGTGCCCCAACCAGAAATCAAACTTGCAACCTGGGTATGTGCACTGATCACGAATCAAACCCACAACCCTTCAGTCTATGGGATGAAGCTCCAACCAACTGAGCCACACTATACTCCATTTTGAAAGTTGCCTTTTCTCTCCACCCATGAAAAGGTCCTGTATTTGATGAAACTCATGAAAGTGGGTAGAGCCTAGCTTGCCCTTCTTCTCTAGGATGAAATGCATATGTGACTGTAACTTTTAAGGTAATTTATTTGCCATTTTCTTCTTTCTTTAATTTGTAACTTTAAAAAAAATTATATTTTATTGATTATGCTATTACAGTTGTCCCATTTCTCCCACATCATTCCCCTCCACCCTGCACACCCCCTCCCACCCACATTCCCCCTCTTTAGTTCATGTCCATGTGTCATAAGTTCTTTCGCTTCTACATCTCCCACACTATTCTTGCCCTCCCCCTGTCTATTTTCTACCCACCATCTATGCTACTTATTCTCTGTACCTTTCCCCCGCTCTCTCCTCCTCCCACTCCCCTATTGCAAACCCTCCATGTGATCTCCATTTCTGTGTTTCTGCTCCTGGTCTAGCTGTTTGCTTAGTTTACTTTCGTTTTAGGTGTGGTTGTTAATATCTGTGAGTTTGCTGTCTTTTTACAGTCCCATTTTTTATCTTCTTTTTCTTAGATAAGTCCCTTTAACATTTCATATAATAAGGGCTTGGTCATGATGAACTCCTTGAACTTGACCTTATCTGAGAAGCGCTTTATCTTCCCTTCCATTCTAAATGACAGCTTTGCTGGATAGAGCAATCTTGGATGTAGGTCCTTGACTTTCATGACTTAGAATACTTCTTTCCAGCCCCTTCTTGCCTGGAAGGTCTCTTTTGAGAAATCAGCTGACAGTCTGATGGGAACTCCTTTTAGGTGACTGTGCCCTTATCCCTTGCTGCTTCTAGAATTCTCTCCTTCATTTGAATCTTGGCTAATGTAATTATGATATGCCTTGCTGTGTTCCTCCTCAGGTCCAACTTCTTTAGGACTCTCTGAGCTTCCTGGACTTCCTGGAAGTCTATTTCCTTTGCCAGATTGGGGAAGTTCTCCTTTATTATTTGTTCAAATAAGTTTTCCACTTGTTACTCTTCCTCTTCCCCTTCTGGTACCCCTATAATTCGGATGTTGGGATGTTCAAAGATGTCCTGGAGGTTCCTAAGCCTCTCCTCATTTTTTTTGAATTCTTGTTTCTTCCTTCTTTTCTGTTTGGTTGTTTCTTTTTTCCTTCTGGTCCACTCCATTAATTTGAGTCCCAGTTCTCCTCCCATTTCTATTGGTTCCCTGTGCATGTTCCTTCATTTCACTTATTGTAGCCTTCATTTGTTCCTCTAATTTGTGACCAAAATCAACCAATTCTGTGAGCTTCCTAATCACCAGAGCTTTGAACTATGCTTCTGATAGGTTGGCTACCAGTGCTATGAGCTCTGCATCTGATAGGTTGACCACCTTCTGGTAGCTCAGATGAATTAGCTCCGGGGCCCTTGTCTATTCTCCCTTTTGAGCCATCCTTGGTTTTTTGGGTTTTTTTTTGGTCTGGTCATGGCTGTTACATAGTGAGGGGCAGAGCCTTAGGCATTCACCAGGGCAGGGCAGCCCAGTAGCTGGGTTGTGATGCTGGATGTGGGGGCAGGGTCCAAGAGGGAACAATGGCGCTTGCTCCGCACTGTCTCGTGGATTCCAGTCCCTTCAGCCTCTTTCCCCTATCAAATTGGGCCCTTCTGGTGCTGATTTCTGTGTAGTTGGGCCTGTGCATGCTCCAGGACCCCGGAGGTCTCCCCAACGAACTCTCCTGTGAGGCTGGGACTCCCTCCCGGCACCTCAGCCCCTACAAGTATTTTCAATGGGTGCTTTTAGGTTTCACTTCCCAGCGCTGGGGCCCTGGGTCACTCAGTCTGACTTGCTGCCTGTTTTCACCTGGTTTATCTGTGCGAGAATGTGTGTCCACGGTCTGTCGCCTTGTGCACCCCACCTGGCCTCCCCGTGTTCGGCAACACTGCCCCCTGTGCGCCTGGAGTGACTGTGTGCCCGGGACCACCACTGGCTTATCCTGCCATATTCTAACTCTGCCAGCTGCAGACTTTGCTGGTTGCTGACTCCGCCTCTCTTACCGGTCTGGGTCAATTGTTGTTGTTGGACTCCCGCACAATTCAATTTTCTCTTTGTCCTGGTTGGGTTTTCTTTTTTTTGGTTCTATATCTTGGTTGTGAGAGGAGGCACAGCGTGTCCAGCTATGCCTCCATCTTGGCCAGAAGTCCCTAATTTGTAACTTTTTAAAGAAAATATTGCAACTTGTAAAACATACCAAATTAATTGAGCTCATAATTTTAAAGTTTTTTTGTTGAAAAAGTAGATGTAGCAATCATTCTATATTTCCCATATATATATCTTCATATACATATTTGTATGTATATATGTATATTAATTAAAATTCTGAAAGAACACCCAAGGAATACTCATAGAGGTAAGGGAGTCCTTTAGTGAGGTTGGAGTGGGACATGGGTACATGTGACAAGATGGAGCTCAGAGGAGACAACCAGAATATACACTGTCTTTGAATGTCATTTTGTAGTTTTAATATTTTACCATGTGAGTGTTAACATGATAATACCTGTTCAATATTAAATTTAAAAATAAAATGGATTATATTATTTTTTATTATTTGATAAGTATATCTCTTTCCTAAAAAGGTTTGACAATTCCTTTATGATGGTTCATGTTTATAGAATTCAGTTCAAGTTAATTAGAAAAGCACCAGACCAATTTATAACAAGTACAAATAATGTGAATACAGGCCTTAACTGAATAATTTAATCTTTGATCCAAAGATGAAACTTTGAAAGAAATACATTTCTCTAAACTGCAAACCCAAGAATAGCTTATCCTGAGGGCTAGGGCATAGTTTAAGGAGGGAAAGAGCGGTAGGTGAAAAGGTAATAGAGACGATGCAGTGGTACCTTGCTTATGGCTGGTTGTGGTGAGAAGCAATTCCTTTGAAGCACCAACTTATGACTGCAAAGTTCTCCAACCCTGCAGACTCTTCCCTATGCCTAAATTCTGTAGATATTAGCCTCTCACCCAGGGGGAAGGAGCAGGAGCTTGCACACTGGGTGACAATTTCCATTTACAGTTGAGACATACACTTCAGTGTGGCCTGATTTCTTTTACTCTCTGTAGAATCCAGCTAATGAATGGTTTTCTCATCAATTATTTCACAACAACTTCCTAATTCAGAACATGTGGTCCTTCTTTTACCGTATCTTCTATGTCAACGAAGTCAATGTGAAGAAGATCATTTGAGGGGTGCAGAAATTCAAAGTCTTTGGGACTGGGCACAAGTCAGAGGTCAAACTGAAGAGAGCATTAGACACATTCCAAATGTGGGGAGAGATGCTGGTGGTATCAGGAGCAGGCAGCCCGAGGTTGTGGCTCATACTTATGAGCCACCTGAAAGCTCATAGAGACTGTGGTTAGTCCAAGGTTGCTGTTTATCTATAAAACTTAATTTTTCAGACTACAAGGACAAGACTGGTGTTTTCACTCTTCCCTCTTCACTCTTCCCTTTGCCCTCATCATCTTCCAGTTGCTGGCTACCATTTATTGAGCACATACTAGATGGCACTCATTTTGCCTGATATTATTAAATCATCAGAAGTCACTATTATCATGATCTCCACTTTACAGAGAAGGAAACTGAGGCTCATAAAAGCTCTTTGAAATCAAGTTTCCACAATTCAAAGGAGGAAAACTTGGATTTGAACCCAGTTCTGTCTGACATCAATCTATTCCCTTAACTACTTTGCTGTACTACAATAAATTACAAAAGAACCCCAAAGGAGCTCGTAATCTGACAGGGAATTTGAAAAAGGCCCAAGTAAGAACACAGTTATGAGAGAGGGCCTCCATTTGACTCATGTTGGCTGTTATGGCTTGGGTAGGCTTATCATTGGGGCTCAAAAACTATGTGTTGAAAAGAAAGATAGTTATTAATGCCAGTATCATGTGGAATTAGTACATTCATCTCTGTGAGTTCAGTGGATGTATTGTATTGCTGAGGCAGCAGGAAAACCCAGAACAGAAGTTCAACAAAAGCAGGACAAGATAATGGAAAAAATCCTAAAAATAATCCCCTGCAGATATATTGATACAGATTTGGCCCCTATGTGGATTTACTGTCCTTTGTCATGTATAATGCACAATTTTTTGCCCAAATTTTTGAGGGAAAAACAAGGATGTGCATTATACATGGGTAATACTAATTCCGTATTTATAGAAATGTTTTAAATTATTTTATTTATACTTATGTGTTAAAAGTATAACTCTAGAAAGCAATATCTGTATGCAAAATAATACCCTGGATATGATAATTTGTTTTATATGTAAATGAAAAGTTGAATTAAAAAATTAAAACAAAAGATTTTTTTCCCTGAAAGTTTGGGCCCAAAATGTGGGTATGCTTTATACATGGCAAAATGCAGTAAATGATGCCTTTCTTTCTTCTTTTCAAAATTTAATTTTATTTATTTTAAAATTATGGTTGACATACAATATTATATTAGTTTTAGGTGTACAGTGTAATGATTAGACATTTATATAACTTACCAAGTGATTACCAGGATCAGACTAGTAACCATCTATCATTGTACATAGTTATTACATATTATTGACTATATTCCCTATGCTAAACATGTGACCTTCCTCTTTCCAAAGGCATTTGTAGGCCTCAGAAACTTGGAGTCAGTCTGCAGTCCTATTCCAGTCAGTCTGAGTACACCATCTCTCTTCCTCCAGCCTCAATGTCTGTTTCCCACCTTCCAATCTATTACAATTCTTCTAACCTACAATGAACAAACTAAAGTATTTATTAAAAATGCAATAATTCATTTTTAAAAGAGAAAACACTGACAGATGCTAACCACTTCCACATGCTATCTTTAGAGGCAAATAGGCGTGGATTCAATCCCAAATTTTGCTGCTTCCTTTCTGGAAACTTGCTCTGGTTACTTATCTTCCCCAAGACCAAGTTTCATCCTCTTAAATATGGGAATTGTAATAGACATTTAACAGGATAAAAGTGATATGAAATGAAATCAGGCATGAAAACCATCTAACTCAATACCTGTCACATAGTAAATCCTTGATATATGTCACTTTTTCCATTTCAACTACTTATCCCAGCATGAGGTAATCCTCTCTTTTATATCTAGTAAAACTTCACTTCACGGGTACGTCTCACTTTCTACCTGTACTGATTTTGTAGTTGTCTTATTTTCCCTGTAAGACTACTTGGTCCTTAAGGAGTTAGGGTTGCTTAGAATTATGATCTACTCCCTAATCCTCTACAGCCAAGTCCCTCACCTACCTCCTGTTTATACACAGTTCTTTGTACATGGTATATTCTTATTAAACACTTGTTTAAAGCATGACTAAAATAAAAGTAGAGAGAAAAAATGAAAGATGAGATAAAAAGACGATTGCATTAAAAATTTATTTAATCAAAATAAATTCAGAATCAAAATGATTCAGAAAGAGTTCCAATGCACATCTGCCTTTCAGGTACTCCTCTCCCATGAATAGTAGTGCTAAAATATAGCATGTAGTTTTTTTTTTAAGAACGTAAAAAATATTGCAAAAATAAATCTGGCTGTTTGGGTTTCAGTGATTGGTATTTGTTGCTCCTTTTCTTCCCATAGAAACCTTCAGAGAGGTACTTGCCTCTTCTAATTTGGCTACCTGGCAACAAGATTCCCAAATATCTCAACTATCACCCACAGAAAGGAAATCAGGAGGAAGATTTTACCCTCTGTATCAACTGGTTAGGCTCAGGATGGCAGAAAAATGCTAATTTGCCACCTAGAAAATTCTGTCTAAAATTTGCCATCTAATGTGGGCTTTGCAAAATTTTATAACTATTATTAGACACATTAATTCTATATTTACCATTAGGGTTTCCTTCATGGGCACTAGGTTTGAAAATTTTAATTATCAAACAAAAATGATCAAAAGTAGCATTGAATTTGGCTTCCCATTTGATTTTAATCAGGATATAGATGTGTCACACATAGGCATATACAGACACACACATGCATAGGCCTGTGTGTACACATGTACACATGTACATATATGTGCATATACATATATGGAGAGAGGTGCTAGCTAGCTAGATATAATATATTGATGTGAAAATAGAGCTTTTGATTGGCATGCTAAGGTGGCATTGGAAACCTTTAAATATAAAAACTATCTCATAATGAATTTATACAATTGGTAATAAAAATATAGTCCCTGTTGTTTATCCTTATTATTGGTAAATGTCATTCTTGAAAGGAAGGGATGAGGAGAAAGTTATCACTTGTTGGGTACAGTCTATGAGCCCGACTCTTTATCTACTTTAATCTCATTAAAACTTCATCTTTCAGTCTTTGAGTTAAAATATTACAACCCCAACTGATGTCACCCCAATAAATTCAATAAGAAAGTTAAAAAATTATTAAAACCCCCATTTTACATATAAAAAAATTAAGACCTAAAAGGTGAAGTAATTTGCTTTATATCACAGGTGGTTAGTAAAAGCACCAGGATTTTTACCCCTTTCTATCGACTCCAAGGCTCATGCTTTTTCATCTACTCCATAAAGCCTATTACACCTTTTGAAATGTTGGATATAGTGTACAAACCACCACTATGAAATACCCTCTTTCATTTCTGACATTGGTAATTTGTGTGTTCTCTCTTTTTTCTTTCTCTGTCTTGCTAGAGGTTTATCAATGTTTACAAAATATTGTGCCTTGTTTTCTTTTTAATTTTTATTTATTGATTTTAGAAAGAGAGAGGAAAGGATCGAAGAGAGAAACATCCTCTTGTTGTTCCACTTATTGATGTACTCATTGGTTAATTCTTTTTTATTTTTAATCCTTACCCAAAGACATTTTTTTCATTGCTTTTTAGAGAGAGAGAAATATCAATGTGAGAGAGAAGCATCAATGGATTGCTTCTTGTACACACCCGGACCAGGAATCATAAACACTCAGACCAGGGACTGAACCAGCAACCTAAGCATTTGCCCTGATGGAGGATCTAACCCACGACCTTGGCATATCGGGACAACGCTCTAACCAACTGAGCTATGTGGCCAGGACTTGTGATGCTTTTCTTGCTTGCACTCTTTCTTTAGTTCTTCTTGTGGGCTTACTCTGACGATGCCATATTGTGAGCAACCTGATGGAGAGTCCCACAAAGCAGGGAACTGAGGGTGGCCTCCAGCAAGCAGCCAGTGAAGAAATGAGGCCCTCAACCTAACAGCCTGGAAACACTGAATCCTGCCAACAATAGGAAACTTGGAAGCAGATCCTTCTTCATTTAATCCTTCAGGTGAGATCACAGCCCTGGCTGACCTTTGACTGCAGCCTTGTGAGAGACCCCAAAACACAGAACCTAGCTAAGCCATGCTGAGATTGCTGACACACAGAAACTGTGAGATAATACATGTGGGTTGTTTTAATCCACTAATTTTGGGGGTCATTTGTTACACAGTAATATATAACTCAAATACCCACTTTATCCCTGGTAATTTTTTTCTCTGAAGCTTACTTTTGACATTACATTAGCAGCTCCAGCTTTTTTCTTTTTTTACTAGTACTTACTTTTTTCCCTATCCTTTACATTTCAACATACCAATATCATTATAGTTGAAGTAAGTTTCTAGTGGACAGCATATAGTTAGGTCATATTTTTTAAATCTCATCTGATAATCTCTATCCTTTAATTGGTGTGTCCAAGCATTTACAGTCATATTATTGGTATTTAAATTTCAATTCCCTATCATCATTTTATTATCTGTTATCTGTATATTTCCTATATGTTTCATTCCTCTCTCATCCCTTTCTTACTTTCTTTTGGGAAAAGAGAACAGTTTTTGGTATTCCATTTTAATTTATTGATTACATTTTTAGCTGTCACTTTATACAGTTTTACGTGTTGGTGTGCCAGAGATTATGATGTATATATTTTCACAGTTTGCTTAGAATCAATATTTTACCATTGTAAATGGACTTCCATTTAGGTCCCTTTACTCTTTCTCCTTTATGTTATAGTTGTCTCACATGTTACATCTATACATCAAAAACTCAATAAGACAATGTAATAATTTTTGCTTTCAAGCATCAAAGATTTTAAAAATGTCAAGAGGAAAAGAATAATCTGTTTTATTTACTCAGGTATGTATACTTTATATTATTCTTCCTTCCTTTCTGATGTGTTTAGTTTCTGTCTGGTGTTATTTCCCTTATGTTTGAACTTCCTTCACAAGATTTTAGAGCAGGGTGTTTGTTTTTGTTTTTTTTTTTTTGCAACAAGTCTTCTTAGTTTTCTTTTATCTATGTCTTTATCTCTTTTCCTGAATGATGTTTTCACCTGATATAGAATTCTGAGTTGAACACCTATTACGACATGAAATAGCCAATAACGTTAATGTTTTTTCTAAACCCAATCCTACCTCTTTAATTGTGTGGAGCATGAAACCACCATACAAACTCTCATGTTGTGGAGTATTGTGGGGATTTAATTTTTCCTTATTGCCAAAGTAATTTGTGTGGAAGTCAGAGCTTTTGAAAAGTAAAGAAAAACACAGATTTTAAACAAAACATAAATCTCTGTAATCCCCACATATAAGAGGAACCATTGTTAATTTTGTAAACATGTACACATTTTAAATAAAGGTAGAAGCATATAATGGATATTGTTTTGATATTGTTTTCATTAACATAGTAATATATTGGCCAGTGTTTTCTATGGCAATAAATATTATATACTACAATGAAGTATTTAATGGAAGAATTAAATCCTATAATTTATTTTGTCACAACAACACTGTGAACATTTAGTGTTTTAATATTTTAGCTATCAAAATAATGGCAGGATAAAGTCTCATACACATAACTGACTCTGATCTCCAATTGATTCCTTGCAAAAAATGCCTAAAGTAGCATTGCTGACTTAAAGGCAATGCACATTTTTAAGGATTTTGACATATATATAAATTGCCTTCTAGAAAAGATATTTGGAATGTGAATTGATACATATCACTAGGTAGTTTTTCCTATTTTGTTTTTATTTTATCTTATTTATTTCTTAAGGAAAGGTTATTTATTTATTAAGGAAAAGTGTATTGATCAAAAAGGCACCAATCCAGAAGATGAGAGACCTAGTAGTGCCCCAAATCCATCTTGCTCACTGGGTTAAGCGGCTGGGGGAACAGGTATATAGGAGTGCTGGTAGAGAAAGTTTTAATTAGAGGACCTTGGAACTTGGCCATTTATGGTAAAGGGGCGTCAACACTGGAACTTTCTGGACAACAGACCCTTGGGCTTCTGAAACTGTTCCAGTTCTGGTTATGTCCTGGTCCTTTGGTTCCACTGCAAGGGTGGGGGTGGGGTGATGACTTTGGTTCCAGGGCAGCCAAAGGCCATACTTCTTTCCTCTGTGCATGCTTTGGCTGAAAGACTCATGGTCCTGGGCTGATGTCCCTAGTAATAGGCAGCTATTAACAACTGCAGATCTCCCCCACAAGTACAGAGCATGCTGTGCTAAGATCATGGCATGGCAGAGGCTGAACACCAAAATGCATCCTCCTGTTTTTATTTTTAATTAATAAAATACAAAAAAGTTGCAAGACTAGAACAAAGAATTCCCATATATATATCTTTTCTTAGATTTACCATTTTTGACATTTTGCTGCATTTGCCTCATCTCTCTTCCTCCCTCCCTCCCTTCTAGTGCGCTCACACACACAAACACACAGGCAAGTTGATTGTTTACACTGTTTGAACTATTTGAGGCTGGTTGTACTCATGATGTTTCCTTTGCCCTGAAGACTTGAGTATGTATTTCTTAAGAGAAAAAGAATATTGTCTCATATAACTATAGTACTCAGATCAAATTTAGGTAATTTAACATTGATAAAATACTTTATAGTCTATACTCCAATTTTGTCTACTCTGCAGTCTATATCCCAGTTTCTTTAATTGTCCTAATAATGCTCAGTATAGTGTTTGTCTATCTATCAATCCAGAACTACATAATGCATTTACTTGTCGTACCTTTTAATCTTCCTTTCATTTGGAACAATTTTTTAGTCTTTTTTAGTCTTTCATGACATTAGCATTTCTGCAGAATATGGGCCAGTGATTTTATAGAATGTTCCTCAGTTTCAGCTTTTATGATATCCTTCAATAGTTTAAATGCTAAGTCTAGATCTAAAACAGAAAAAATAAAGCTGAAATAGCATCAAACATAGATAGCAGCTTTCATCAGGAAACATTTTTTGTAGAAAAAATTGTGCTGAAAAGGATTACTCAATATGAAAATAACAAGAGATCAAGAAGACTAAGCAATACAGCCACTAGATAATTAATCTTCTTAAGTATAGCTAATGAAATTAGGTCAACAGAAACAGTTTTGTCAGCAGTGGGGGCTCTTGCCTTTTCAGTGGTATCACTGAGGCATTTCTGCCTCATTGAAGGTATCACTGATGCTGGCAAAGCCATATCTACCTTGTATGCAACTATGACCAGCATCTGGACAATACAGGGCACAAGGCAGGCCCTCAATGAGTCTCCATTTTCTGAGTTAGTGAGCAACAAGGACTACCCAGAGTTTGCATCTTAAGTTTCATGGTTATTTTATTTTGTTTTATGTTACTGTTAAATAAGAGGAAGCTAGAGCAAGGGGAAAAAAAGATTTTCTGCCTTTTCTCTGGAATCTGCAGCTAATTTTTGTTCACTTAATTTGTGGGGGTTGACCTACTAGCTCAGAGACCTTATGAAAAAGTGGCCTCACCAGACATTATGCCACCTGTAGGACGTGGGGTGGGGTGGGGTGGGGAAGCAGGCTGTCTTCTGTGATCTCAATAGAGACAGTCTTTGGAAAAACTTATTTCCAAACAGGAGGACTCAAGATCTAGAACTCAGGTGACCTCCTTCGAAAGCCAGTAGCAGCTGAAATTCTGCCAAGCAAGAGATGAATGGAGGATATTTGGCAAAAGACCTGGAAAACATTAAGAGGGACATAGGAAAATGGAAGTAAAGCAAGGTGTCAGTCTCTTCTGCTGTAACTGTTGACAGGGAGAAAATCTTGAATCCTGAGTTGTTCTAAATTAAACTACAGTGGCTGGAGAGTGAGAGAAAGAGACCAAACTGTTAGTCTGTTAATGGTTGCTGACCAGTAACAAGACTGCTGCCATTCTTGTTTTGCCTGTTGGAACTTCAGATTGATTTCTAGGTGGCTACCTAATCTGAAAGTTCACAGATTATTTTAGCTAGACACCCTCTAACTACAGGAGCACCGCCCCCCATCCCACTCCTTGTTTACCTGAAGGTTTTGCACATTGCTGCCTCCAGCCAGTCTACAGGAGTGGACATTTGTTTATTCCCACTTGATTCCCAGACCTGGCCCCTCTTCACCTTCTACCAGCCCTTTGCCTATAGTTTATGTAAATTCTTCCAGACTACCTCTTTCTTCTCCCTTCCCTCTACTTGATGTATGAAGAAAAAGTCTGCAAAACTCTGGAATGGAAATGCTCTCTTTTCTACCTAGCCATGCCAGTCTTCTTTTTGGCTAGCATTTTTGGCTCAATAAAACCTTATTTAAAAAATTCCTTCAGTTATGGAAGTTAAGGATTTTTAGTTTAACACTGGAAAAATTAGCTTCAATATTGGAAACCCACTGGAAATATTGTGGGTTCAAGCAGAATTCTTCTCTGCATATTAATGTTTGGAAGCAATTAAAAAAAATCTTATACTGCAGGAAAACCTTAAGAAAAAGCTGAAAATCCTACAGAAGTTCCCCTTTTGGTGAAAAAATGTGGCTGGGTTAGAAAGTGCAAAAACCTACTACACTTTCCCACAATGTTAAATCACTTTAGGAAGCTGTGTGTGAAGATGAAAAATTGTGAAGACATTATTTTAGGTGTTAAAATTTGATAAAGAATGTTCTCCCCCAGATAGGATTTTGATTTTTGATAAAATTTGTCTATAATGCCCTCAAGAACTTACCTTGTCTAAGGAGGGCATAGACCTGCCAGAGATTCACTAGGCTCTCCCTAGGAATTCTTACTGTGCAAGCAGCAGAACTGTTAATATTCTCTGGATGCAAAGTTTTGAAATTGTTAGTGCTCTGCATAGGTTGTTTGTTTGTTTTTTAAGGTTTTATTTATTTATTTTTAGACAGAGAGGGGAAGGCAGGGAGAAAGAAAGGGAGAGAAATATCAGTGTGAGAGATCAGTTGCCTCTCCTCCGGGATCCGCAACCCAGGGCAAGTGCCCTGACCTGACATCAAACCAACGTTTTGCTGGGCTGAGCAACGTCTAACTCTGTCACACAGGTCAGGGCCTTTCTGCGTAGGTTTTAAGTGGTATATTCCAATCCAACTTAACAAAAAATCCGTAATTGCTCAGAACTCGAGGATATTTTTAAGGACCATATATTTGGAATTACTGCAGAAACACCTGCAGCAGAAAGGCAATCTACCCTTTTATACTTTACTAAAATTAAGACGCCTCTCCCCTCCCATCCCCGGGATAAGGCTGTGTCTTGTTTTTTAGGTAGGGTTAGGCACACAGACTCCAGGAGCCCGTTTGCTCCAGGGAAGGAACGGAGGGACGGGGAGAGTCATTAGGACCCTGGGAGGAGACTGCAGACCGCAGCAGGGTGGAGGAGGTGCGGGGTCTTGTGCAGGCAGGAAACTCTGCAGAGTTAAACGAAGACACTGACCGGTGGAGCCACACCCACGGCCTGTGCCTCCTCTTGCTCCTGGCTTCTCTCCTTGCTGTCCCTTCACTTTTGACTCTGGGATCTCCCCACACTTCTTCCCCACCAAGTCTGACCGGTGTCACCCCTGAACTGGCTTTGTCTGGCAGCCCAGGCTGGGATGCCCCACAGCAGCAGCTCCGGACCCCTCTTCTAAGTCAGATGCCCCAAGGAAGGAAAGGACGCCTCAAGGAGTAGACTTACTGTCAACAAACGAGAGTTAGGGAAAATTTGATCTTTCTTACCGTTTTTTCTCTCATCCAGTTGTTAAACTTTTTGGTTGTAGGACCTCCTTAACACTCTTGAAAATTGTCTTTGTAGGGCTTTCTTTGAAACCTGGGCCCAGCGGAATGGCTAGCAAGAGGAAGAAGGGTGGTGAGAAGGGCGGTTCTGCCATCAAGAGTGAAAACACCATGAACATTCTTAAGCGCATCCATGGAATGGACTTCAAGAAGCGTGCCTCTCTGGTGCTCAAAGAGATCATGGAAATTTGCCATGGAGCAGACGGGAACTCCAGATGTGCATGTTGACACCAGGCTCAACAAAGCTGTCTGAGCCAAAGGACTAAGCAATGCCCAGTCCTTGCCTGGGTGCGACTGGGGTTGTCCAGAAAACACAAGGAGGATGAAGTTTCACCAAACAAGCTTTCTAGTTGGTTACCTAGGTACGTGTCACCACTTTCAAAAATCTACAGTTAATGTGGATGAGAACTAACTGTTGATAGTAAAGTTGTAAAACTGCAAATAAATAAGTAAAATAAAAGAAGGAAAATTGTCTTTGTGGACATAAATATTTATCATACTAGATTTTATTTTATTTTTAACTTTATTGATTTTTTTAGGGCGGCAGGGGGAGGAGAGAGAGAAACATTGTTTGATGTTCCACTTATTTAGGCATTTATTGGTTGATTCTTGTATGTGCTTTGATCAGGGATCAAACCCATGATCTTGGTGTGTTGGGACGACGCTCTAACAAACTAAGCTACCTGGCCAGCTCATATTAGATTTTAAGAAAAAAAAAAATGTAAACACACTGATACAGAAGCAAACATTCCATTAGCCTTCAGAGCAATGGTGAAATCAATCCTAATTGTTTCCTTAGAAAATTGCACTAGGAATGAGAATGAATGATATGACAGAGAAAAGGGCAAATATAATCTTAGTGTTATCATAAAAATTGTTTTAACCTTGCTGATTCCTGTAAAAAACTTCAAGAGCCACCACTCAAAAAAAAAAAAAAAAAAAGTCGTCTCATTTTAGAAACAGTGTTCACTTCCTTGAACAATTTAGATGGGAGCCCTGTGCAAACTAGATCAGGATCTAGGTGCTGGTGCAATCTAGACAGTAACCTGTGGTATTTACAAGGTGTGCTCTGGAATGTTATCCTTATCTCTCCTCTTTGGCATTTGCCCTTTAGTCTGGAGAGAATTCCTTTGCAAACAAAAGAATAGGTTGTACCAAGTAACTAAATATCAATTGTTGAGAAGGGATAAACTTCAATTTAAAGAAAAGAAAAAAACAAAACACCTACATTCCTGAAAAGGTGTCAGAATATCAATAGAAGTTTCACTTGCAGAGAACAACTATTAAAATAGGAAAGTACTTCTTTGATGAAGTGGAAAAAATACTTGTTTTGGTGTAAACTAAGAAGAAAATGTAAAGAAATCTGTAGAAATGTTTTAAGTTTATAAAAAAAGCATGAGAATTCTGTAAACCTTTTAGAGATAAAATAGCTCTTAATGAAATGAAACTACTTGAAGAGAAAGTCTGGGGTCCCTTTAGCAACAGAAGAGGAAGTTACTATGAGCAAAACATCAAGCTCAGGAAAATTTAACAGTACATCAGAAGTCTCCAAGAGAGAGGAAAGAATCTCTTAATTATAAAAATGATGATGCTAAAATTTTGAATAATTGTCTTGTGCAGGTCAACTCTTAAACTAAGGAAAAAAGTAATAGGAAAGAAATTGTATTTTCTGAATTAGACAAGGGAGAGCCAGGTGATCACCAAAGTGAGAAAGTGAAAGAGAAAATAGTTCTATCAGTTACCTATTGCTGTGTAGTAAACAACCCCAAACTTAGTGGCTTGCAGTGGTAGATTTCTTTCTTTTTTTCATGATTATCTGGGCTGGGTAACAGTTTATCTGCTGGTTTTGCCTGGGGTCACACTTGCAGCTGCATTCATCTATGAGGTGGTTGGGTTAGAGCGTCAAGGTGGCCCCATTCACATGTCTGGCAGTTGGTGCTGGCTGTTCATTGGAAGCCTTAGTTCTTTTATGTTATGACCTTCTGTTCTCAGGGTAGCATTATAAAAGGATGAAAGCAGAAGCTGTGGTTTCTCTTAAGACCTGATTTTGGAATCATATAACATCTCTTCTGCCACATCCTATTGATAAAAGCAAGTCATAAGATCCCTCCAGCCCTGACTGGTGTGGCTCAGTTGATTGGGACTTGTTCAGCAGGGTGAAAGACTGCTACTTCAATTCCCTGTTAAGGCACATGCCTGCGTTTGGGGTTCAGGTTTGATTTCTGTCTCACATCAATGTTTCGTTCTCCTTCTTTCTCTCTTCCCCTCTCTCTAAAAATAAATAAGTAAAATCTTTAAAAAATATGTCAATCAAGATTCAAAAGTGAGGAAATAGACAACCTCTTGATGGGAAGAAGCTCAAAGTCATTTTGTGTAGGATCATGGAAGGAATTTGTGGCCATATTTTGCAATTTATCACAAGAGGAAATGAAATGGATGTGACAAAGGCCCAAGCTATATTAACATTAGTTCAAGCAGAGAAAGCATTTACAACTGTTAGTAGAGTGGTGAAATGTCAATTATGCATGATTGGAAGAGAACCCAAGGAAGGTGAAACTGGATACTTGTTTTTGTAGTCACTGTAAGTCCCCTAGAAAGTGAATTATAAAGGTTCAAGCTGAAAATTGAACTCATTGATTAACTGAATGCCTACTGGAAGAATTTGAGCAGAAAAGTAAGATTAGGAGCAGTCAGCAAAGGAAAGGGAATATTAAAATCAGTGAACTCAATAAAATAGAGGTAAACTATAGAATATAAAAATATAATGCAACATTTTGTTCTGCAAAAGAATGCCCCTGATAATTGGATCTTTCTTTGTAATATGAAAGAGCAATTGCTAGAGAGATGAAGCAAGCCAACTTTGTGAGACAGAAATTAATAGAGGAACAAAAGAAAAAGTTGGTAATATTCTGAAAACCAGGAGTTATTCAAGCGACTTCAAGAAGGACATTTTGTGGTCTCTTTCCAACTGATATATCAATCTTATTTCTTTTTTTAAAATTGGCTTTAATTATTTATTTATTTATTTATTTTTTAATTGTATTTTTCCCATTACCTCAATATCATTTCTAAGATGCCAAGTGCTTTGTTTCCTATTGTAATCAGAACTTTATAAAAATAGCAATACAATATCAAATGATCCCCTCAGTGAAGAGATTTTTTCAAGTTCATGAGGGTGGATAAGTATACTACTCCTCAATAATGAAGGATGGCCTGTGAGATTATAGGTACTCTAACCATTAGTGGAAGAGATGTGCTTAGGCTGGAACCCTGATGCATACTTAATCAATATCCACCTAAATTCCTCCCCATCACCACAGTGAAAGGCTTGCTTCACAGTGGTATAAATCCTAATTTTAGCACTGTCCATCGCAAAGTTCACCACTAGCAGTACTTCTACCTCCTCCTGGTCTGTTTGGACCACCTTACCATTTCACAGATGTAAAACTTTTCTTCTACTCCTTACTCCTGGAAGAACTCCACCTCAGGCCTGAGAGAAAGCACACCTAAAATAATGGACTTGTTTCATGAATATTAAATCTATAAACATTGACCTCCACCTTTTATCTTTAGAAATATGTTTTTGTTAATTATAAGTAATGCTGTTCTTAATATGTATTTTGATGCATATATGCATGCATTTCTGTTGCACATATATCCAGGAGAGAAATTGCTGAGTCACAGGGTATGCGTATGTTCAAGGTTAGCTGATAATGTGTCAGTTTTCCAAAGTGGTAGTAAATATCTAAAAGACATATAAACATATACATAAAAGCAGCCTCTTTGTCTTTCATTTAAGATGAACTTGTTGAAGATGCCAAGGTAATTTTTTTTTGGAAAATAAGAATTAACGTACAGAAAAACACAGATATAGTATATGTATGCATCAAAAAACCAGTAGAATTTGTTTTGATATTGATCGGGACAAGGTCACAGTACTTTCTCCACCAAATAGACCATTTCCTTTCTATATTTCATACAAGAGCCCTATATACTAGCACATTTCAATAGAAGTTGAATGAGTGAATTAATAGATCTCTCTGTAGATTGGTTTAAATGACATACACATCAATGCAGTGGAAATTATATGGCATTTATGGTTAGATATGTAATAAGGTAGACTTATTACTCTCAGATGATTTTTTCTTGGGTCTATAATGTGAGCTAATACACTTCTTTCCTAGTAAGCCCTCTGGCTTATAGCAGATTACAGCAGTTGATTAACACATGCATGGCATTATCATATGCTGTCATAAATGAACCTGCTGCTTTCCTTACTAACCTGAAGTGATCTCAGAAAACTTAGGTGAGAAAATATTTTTAAAATCATCCCCTTTTTACTTTGAATATTTTAATACTGTCTTTGCCTGCAACAAAATGTATATAATATGGTTGGGAAAGCTAAAAAAATTACTTATGCTGATAAAATTATTGTAGTGGAGTATTGCATTTCATTCTGAGTTACTGACAACCTTGGTTTAAAAAACAAATTGAGTAAAGGAAACAAGTTAAAAAGAGAAAAC
>PVKU01015487.1:0-18156 GCA_004027475.1 Anoura caudifer | reverse complement strand
AGGTGGTTGGAAAGTAACTTCCTGAGCTATCATTCCCTTTGTTACAGAACACAGAAGGTTTTTATGTCCGCAGCCTTATGAAAAGATGTCTCTCAAAGCCGGAGATTTCTGAAAAGGAAAGGAAATGTTTATTTAATGCTATACAGAGTTAAAGTAGTGACCTAGCATCTCCATTAAAATATCAAAGTCCTTTAGGATAGCCACAGATGCCCACAGTGCTTCCTATCTCCCTCTGCCCTAAGTCAGGGTACCGTAATTGCCAGGAAGAGAAGCACACGTCCGGGATCCAGGCTCCTGACACCGTTCAGCTGTGTCGTCGTCCAGGCAGGATCTCTGATTGTAATCAAAGCCATGTGGCACCTTCTCATGGCCCACTGGCAAGAGTCCTTTCCCCCCTTCTTTCAGGCCAAATCTCTCTTGCTCCCAGGCCATGCAGCCAAAGAGCACCCCAAAGCCACGTGGTCCTTCTTCTACCATAGCTGTGGGGAAGGGATCCCCACTCTGCCAAAGCCTTGTGGCTCTCCCTTCACTTAAGTTGCAGGGAGGGGATCACCATTCAGCCAAAGCTGAGTGGTGGTTCTCTGCTAAAGCCACATGGTGATCCTCCCTCACAGGGCTGTGGGGGTCCTGCACTCTGGTGAAACCGCATGGTTCTCTCCTCAATGGCTGCCACACTTGGGTTTAAATCCCACCAATCTTCCTCTGCAGCCCCATTTCCAACTCCTCCCACAATGGGTTACACCTGCCAGCGCTCCTGTATCCTTCCAGTTTTACTGGGCTGCCATAGTGAGTCCGGGCAGGTGTGGCCCCCTGGCATGGAGCCAATCGTCTCCAAACTCTCACACAGGCACCACAAACAGGGGGAGTTGCCTTCCAGTTCCATCCTGGGTGGAAGTCACTCCCTTCTCCCTGGCTCAAAGCATGGCCACAGCTGTTTAACATATCCATGAAACCAGTTAAAGGTTACAGATATGTTAAATGACCCTTCTGGAGGTTGTCTGCAAAACTGTTGCTATGCAAAACAACTCAATGGCCTTGTTCCATGTGTCCCTTCCCCCAACTCACACCTGAGGGGGAAGGGGTGAGGACATCTTATATGTCTTTCTAATATTTCCTGGACACCCTGAGTTCTGGGTCCCATTCCAACTTCTTTTTGGGGGCCCCCCTCTTGGCTGCACCCTGTTACAATCCCTCCTTTCAGATATACACCTACTTTATAACCATATAAAGGACAATGGACAAATGTCTCATCTTCTTGTAACTACTTCCGGCTGGACATGGACATCGTCCTACCTACCCTTGGGTCAGGGGTGCCCTGAAAGGAGGGGGCTCAGCACAGAAGGAGTCCTTCCTATAAGGGGAAGGATTTTACAGAATCCTGGTCAGTTGGCAGTCACCAGGAAGTCGCAGGCTTGGTGTCCAAAGGCTGGCATTACTGGACAGTTGGCATTCTGGTCAGGTCATATTCTGGAGGAGATAGATTTGAAAAGACAGTTGGAAGCACAATTAAATCATAACCACTAAATGACCAAAGCAGGATCTTAGGTAAAGAAATGACTTATCTGGAGGAAGGTGTACAAGGCACGTTACACCTATCCAAAATTCTGGTGGCCCAGTATACTTCACTCGGGCTGAGGGGAATATATTAGGGTTTCCCTCCTTTCAGATATCTGGGCCCTTTCTGTCCAAGCCATCAGGACAGAAAAGGGAAAATCAGTTTTAAAGTGAAGCCCACGGACCGCCCCAACCCTTCACCAACCCAACCACTTACTTCAGCCAAACCGTTGAGCCTCATGGGGCGACAATGAAAATGGGCTTCTCAAGTGAGGCCTATATTGCAACCAATCACCCAGGTAATGAGGTCATAGGCATACGCCCTATGAAAACAGAAGAACATACAGGTTAATTCACACAACAATCCCCCAAACAGTCTCTGTGTCTGTGGGACGGGCTTTTGGGAAGATGTTCAGTTGCAAGGTCCTTCATGCCTGTAATTGTACATCTTTGGTGATACTACAAACCCAGTTTCAACTTTCAAATGAGAAAGCAAACTTCCAAGACAGTTAGCTGCGCTATTCTGATGTCCGACACTGAGCTTTGTGATTTTCCTTAAACCACAATTTTTCTCCTTAAGATCACCCGCATTGTTATTAAAGGGACTACTTCGGGTTCTGCTTTTAATTTTGACTGTTCGTTTGCATAAACACACCAAGAGCAGCCTAAATCATTCATGATCTTTAAGTCCGTTTTGGTGGAACTCACACAGGGAACCCTTACATTGACTTCTCAGTCTGCCCCTCGGGGCACAGAAGCAGAGCCACACACCTGCCATCTGGCTTCGCCTGTACCAGTCGCTGCACTCAAATCCTTGAGCCTTCCATTGTGCTTACAGGTTCCTTTTTGGCCATCTTTCAGGAAAGCAGCCTTCGTTCCTTCCCTGGAAAGACTGGCACAAACCGCACAACCAACCAAAGTACCAGGCTTTTCCTCATGGGCTTTCTTTCGCTAGCTTCACAAGTCAATCCCAGTTCCTCAGGGCTTTCTGGTGACAACCAGAACCCATACATGCCTCCTTCAGGCGTGACATTCCAGTCAAAGTCTTGGTTAACAAAACCACTATTAATGACTAGTCTTACTGGTTTTATGCAAAGAAACCTTATGTCATCACTCATTCCTTCAGAATGCCAAATTCTGGAGGGATCAGGTAGGGAGAAAAATACAAAGTGTGATGGAAAATCCTTTTCCTTCTAATATCACCAAAATTGCATCTCCATGCCTTATCCATTCCATTACTAACTAATACCATATAATTCCTTCCCAAAACTTTCACTTTTCCATTTATCTTTACAGTTTCCCACAGACCTTCTGCAATGCTCACAAACCTTCTAATCTTCCTTTTCCTTGTTCACTTTCCTACAGATTATGAAGTTTCACCCTTCCCTGGAATCCTCAGTTTCCTTTTCAGAGCAGATACAGAGCAAAATCTGAAACAATACACAGGTAGAGACATTCTCTTGCACCAAGTGCCTCACAGAGACATGCTCCTTTGCCTCAGGCTGAAACACATCAGCCCCAAATGACCTTTCCTGGGTCCTGTAAGGTTGGTAGTATTCCGCCGAGGAAATCCTCCTCGGGGAATGGACGGAGAGGAGTGGTCTCAGTAGACAACAACTCCTCCCGGGTTTCGGCACCAAATGTAAGGTTATTAGTACTCTGCCAAGGAAACAATGCCAATCAGCCACAAAATGGGGCAATACAGAGCTTTACTGGGGTGTTGCACACCCGGAGGACGTTCTCCAGTCCACAGGTTGGGGCCGAGGAAGTCGTGCCGGAACTTAAGAAGGGAAAGAATTTTATACAAGCAGTTGGGGTAGTACTCATCATGGCAGCTGAGGATTGGCTCTTTAAGCCAGGTGGCAATCCTTTTAGGTGCAAGTTGCTATGGTGATGTTGTTCCTGGTTTTGCCCACTGCTCTAGTCATTTTCATCTGACATTAGCTAGCTTTTCGTGGGCTTCAGCCCCTGGCGGCTGTCTTATCTCACCACGAACGGCCTCAAGGCTGTTCCACCGCCCGGACCAAAGAATCAGGAAAGTGTCACGGCCTCCAGCTTCTGACCCCGGGACACTGATTCCGGGCCCCTATCTGATCAAATCGCAGCTGCATCGGGGTGACCCTTCTGGGAGAGACTGCTCTCCTTCCTCTGGGGGTTTCAGGTACCAGAGGAGACATCCCTGGGCCTGGACCCCAATTTGCCTGCTGAATCAGTAAATTGGGTTGAGGGATGCTGATTCTCTGTGTACTGATTACCATGGGGTCAGAAATGGGAGGACAGGAGTCCAAACTAGATCCTAAATCACTTCTAGGGCGCCTTCTGAAAAATCTGGACAAAATTGACCCTGATCTGAATCGAAAGCGGCTGATTTTCCTGTCTACCACAGTGGCCTGGCCGTTGCATCAGCTCGACAATCGTGAGACCTGGCCTCCTGACGGCACTTTCGATTTCGCGACCCTTACTGACTTAGACAATTTCTGTGGACGGACTGGCAAATGGTCTGAGGTTCCCTACATCCAGGGATTCTGGGCCTTGCGCTCCCGTCCCAAACTCTGTGCTCAGTGTTCCACGGCCCAGGTTCTCCTGGCTCGAAGTGATCCTGAACCTCCGTGCCCTCCTAAGCCCAGATCTCCTAAGCCTTCTGCTCCTGAACTCTCCTCTTTCTCTGACCCTGCTGAAGATCTGTCCTCTCCCCCTCCCCCTCCGTATCCTCCTCCTCCACAGAACGCCCTGACCTCTGCTCTTCCTGAACAACAGGGTGCTGATCCCCCACCCGAACCCCTTTCCTCTCCTGTCAGTTCACACACTCAATCTCGTCTGAATCTAGAATCCCCAGAATCCCTCATATGCCCTCTCTGAGAGGTGGTGGGGGCAGAGGGTGTCATTCGGGTCCACGTTCCCTTTTCCTTGACTGACCTTTCCTCTATTGAGAAAGGTCTGGGCTCCTTCTCCACTAATCCCACCAACTTTATCAAAGAATTCCAATACCTGGTTCAGGCCTATGACCTTACCTGGAATAATTTACATATTATAATAACCTCCACCTTGACCCTGGATGAAAGAGGTCGCGTCCGAACTGTGGCCACGACTCATGTGGATCAGGTCCATGCTACCAACCCTCCTCGTATGCCAGTAGGGGTGGAGGCAGTGCCTGAGACAGAGCCAGACTGGGACTATCAAGTCGGGCAGGTGGGGCGGAGACGCCTCGACCAGATGGTTGAGTGCCAAATAGCCGGCATGCACCAATCCGCCCAGAAAGCGGTAAACTATGATAAGCTCCGAGAAGTTACTCAGGGCCCCGGGGAAAGTCCAGCTCTGTTTCTTAATAGATTAACGGAGGCAATGGTACTCCACACCCACCTAGACCCATCCTCCAATGCTGGAGCTACTGTGTTGGCCACCCATTTTATTTCCCAGTCAGCTCCAGACATAAGGAGGAAACTCAAAAAGGCTGAAGACAGGCCATGAACTCCCATCCGAGATCTGGTAAACATGGCATTTAAAGTCTTCAATAACCGGGAGTCAGAGGCTGAGGCCACTCATCAGGTGTGCCTACAGCAGAAGGTAGCTTTGCCAACCCAGGCTATCATAGCAGCCCTGTGGCCGGCAGAAAACATCAGCGCTGAGACTAAGCTTAAGTCCCGGCCCAGAAAAACTCCACCCGGAGCCTGCTTCAAATGCGGTAAGGACGGGCACTGGGCTCGCCAATGCCCGCAGCCATGGCCACCGACAAAGCCCTGCCCTGACTGCCATCATCCTGACCATTGGAGAGATGCGTGGCCCCTTAAGGGCTTGTCACCGGTGCCTCCACATGGGGGACCAGCTGCCCAGGGTGAGGACTCCTCTCCGGCCCAGACTCAAAGACCCCCACCACCCTCACCGAGCCCAGGGTAATGCTGCAGGTAGCAGGTTAAGTCCATCTCCTTCCTAGTGGGCACGGGGGCTACCTACTCTGTCCTACCATCATTTTCAGGTTCTTACTCCTTCCCAGATCTCAGTCATGGGAGTTGACAGGACCCCGTCGCACTCCTTACGGACTCCTCCACTAAACTGTAGCTTAGATGGCCTCCCCTTTTCTCACTCCTTCCTTGTCATACCCTCATGTCCTGTTCCACTTCTAGGGTGAGACATACTCCAGTGATTAGGAGCTACTCTCCAAATCACGCAAACCCCAGCCCCCTCCTCCTCCCTTATCCTTCCCCTGTTAGAAGACCCAACGCTTCCCCCGAGCCCTCCCATCTCCCCCTCCATTGTGAATCCTCAGATATGGGACACATCTACTCCAGTCACAGCTTCTCATCACTCTCCAGTTGTCATTAAGCTCAGGCAGCCTGATACTTTCCCCTTAAGACCCCAATTCCCCAGCTCGCATACAATCTCAAAGGCTTACAACCCATCATCACTCGCCTCCTCAGTCAAAAACTCCTAATCCCTATCAACTCCTCTACAATCTCCCCATGCTTGCCGGTGGCGCTGACCCCTCAGCTGATGCACTGTGGGGAAGGGGAACTCAGGGAGAAGCTAACCCGAAGGTTAGAAAAACGAGCCATCTTCCTGCCCGTATTAGTGGGCCCGACCTTCGCCACAACTCTAGCAGCAGCAGGAACAGGCAGCGCTGGACTCGCTCATGGTCTCCTGGCCACCGACCAGTTGCGAGCTGAGCTAGAACAGGCCCTTGATGCCTCAGCCACGTCCCTAGTGTCCCTACCAAGGCAGATAACCTCGGTTGCCCAGGTCGCCCTCCAGAACCTCAGAGCACTAGACCTGCTTACGGCAGAGAAAGGAGGAACATGTCTCTTTTTGCAAGAACAGTGCTGCTTTTATATAAACGAAAGTGGCCTAGTAGAAGAAAATATCAATACTCTTCATAACCTCAAAGACAAATTGCGTAAAGACACCACGGCTTGAGACAATGACCCCGTGGTGGTGTTCCTTCCTGGCTCCCATCATAGGCCCCATCATAATTATCTGTATGATACTAATGTTTGGCCCTTGTATCCTGAAATTTCTCCAGGAACGAATTCGCGAAGCCTCCCGAGCTACTTTTAACCAGATGTTACTCCAGAACTACTCACCCCTTCCTGACGGAACATCTGACCTCTGAACCCCCTTCCCCCTTCTAAGCCCCTGTTCATCAGGAAGTAGCTGGATTGAAAACCCACGCCCCTTATCCTATTAAAGAGGTTGGAATGTTAGGCCATTCGTGGTGAGATAAGACGGCCGCCAGGGGCTGAAGCCCATGAAAAGCTGGCTGACGTCAGATGAAAATGACTGGAGCAGAGGGCAAAACCAGGAACAACATCACCATAGCAACTTGCGCCTAAAATGATCTACCAATGATACGTCACCACCTGGCTTAAAGAGCCAATCTTCAGCTGCCACAATGAGTACTACCCAAGTGCATGTATAAAATCCTTTCCCTTCTTAAGTTCAGGTGCTACTTCCTCATCCCCAATCTGTGGGCTGGAGAACGTCCTCCGGGTGCGCAACACCCCAGTAAAGCTCTGTATTGCCCCATTTTGTGGCTGATTGGCATTATTTCCTCGGCGGAATACTAATAGCCTTACAGGTCCCAAGCAGCAAAAGCATTCTCCCCAACCGGTTACAAGAGACCTTAAACTGGGTCTTACGGATACAGGATTCTGATCAGAAACAATTCCCTACTGAAACCACATTCCCATAATACCAGAAAAAGAGCAGTTGAGGTTTCCTTTTCTTCCAGGTTTAAAACTTTCACATCCTTTACACATATTCCTACACATCCAGATTTAACCATTATTCACTTTTAATCCTAGTTTCTTTCCCACACTGGGAAGGACTATACTTAAACTCAGTATGCGGCAGCAAAAAAAATCCCTAGCAGTACAGGGACCTCCCACTAAAAGTCCCTAAATTTGCAGGCAAAATTGCAGACTTTAGGAAATCTTGCAGTTTTCCTAAAACTTAGACCTTGCAAACACCTTCTAGATCAGATGGTCACCCTTGGACCTCCGTTAAAGACCTTCAGAACCAGAGCCTTTCCCATCAGAACCAGTTACACAGGAAACCTGACTGATGCAGTGCCCAGCGACAGCACCAGCATGCAGCTTAAACTGAACCACCACCTGGCCCAGTTCCAAGATGGCGGCACCCATGCACACCAGGTCGTACAAGATGGCAGCGCCCATGCACACCAGGTCGTACAAGATGGCAGCGCCCATGCACCAACCATCCCCCATGGTGGGGCACTCACGTGGCTTGCTGTCCAATATCCGACACCTGTGCAGGCTCGGCTTACAGAGCCTAGGGGTTTGCTTCCTCCCCAAACCTGAGTGCAGGTTCCCTTAGTGCCACCTGGGCTCATCAAAACTGTAAGTGAGCAAACAGGGGCAACCTGGAAGCAGCATGCTCACCAAACCATCATCCACAGCTCCATTAGTCCCAAAACCGTACTCAGAAACCAGTTTTCAACCAAACTCTTTTCATATCTCCGCTCCTTCCCTGTTTCCTTTCCTTTTCACCCTTCCAGGCATGATTAGGTGACTGATGACCTCAGGAGGAGTGCAGAGAAATTCTCGAGACAGGGAAAAAACTTCCGAAGTCTCACTTCCTCACCCCTGAGGGGGTCGGTCTGCCACGGACAATTCAGATCCCGGACGAGCCCCCCAAAACTGTTACAGAGCAACAGAAGGTCCGTTATTGTCCGCCGCCTTATGGAAAGATGCCTCTCAAAGCCAGAGATTTGTGAAAAGGAAAGGAAATGTTTATTTAATGCTATACAGAGTTAAAGTAGTGACTTAACATCTTCATTAAAATATCAAAGTCCTTTAGGATGCCCACAGACGCCCACAGTGGTTCCTATCTCCCTCTGCCCTAAGTCAGGTACCGTAATTGTAAGGAAGAGAAACATGTCCGGGATCCAGGCTCTCGACACCATCAGCTGTGTCGTCATCCAGGCAGGATCTCTGGTTAATCTGAAGCCATGTGGCACCTTCTCATGGCCTATTGGCAAGAGTTCTTTCACCCTTCTTCCACGCCAAGTCTCTCTTGTTCCCAGGCCACGCAGCCAAAGGGAGCACCCCAAAGCCATGTGGTCCTTCTTCTACCAAAGCTGTGGGGAAGGGGTCCCCACTCTGGAAAAGCCACGTGGCTCTCCATCTTCACCAAAGCTGCAGGGGTCTGCACTCTGGTGAAACCGTGTGGAAGGTCTCCTTCTGGCAAAGCTGCGAGAGGGTCTCCACTCTGCCAGAAACTCGTGGCTCTTTTTTCACCTAAGTTGCAGGGAGGGGATTACCACTCAGCCAAAGCCGAGTGGCGGTTCTCTGCTAAAGCCACATGGTGATTCTCCCTCACAGGGCTGCGAGGGCCCTGCACTCTGGTGAAACCGCATAGTTCTCTCCTCAATGGCTGCCGCGTCTCAGTTTAAATCCCCACGCCAATCTTCCTCTGCAGCCCCATTTCCGACTCCTCCCACAATTGGCTACACCTGCCAACACTCCTGTGTCCTTCCAGCTTTACTGGGCTGCCACAGTGAGTCTGGGCAGGCGTGGCCCGGTGGTGTGGAGCCAATCATCTCTAAGCTCTCACACAGGCACCGCAAACAGGGTGAGTTGCCTTCCATTCCATCTCAAGTGGAAGTCACTCCCTTCTCCCTGGCTCAAAGCATGGCCACAGCTGTTTAACATATCTATGAGACCAGTTAAAGGTTATTGATATGTTAAATGACCCTTCTGGAGGTTATCTGCAAAACTGTTGCTATGCAAAACAACTCAATGGCCCTATTCCATTTGTCCCTTCCCCCAACTCACACCTGAGAGGGGAAGGGGTAAGGACATCTTATATGTCTTTCTAATATTTCCTGGACACCCTGAGTTCTGGGCCCCATTCCAACTCCCTTTTTGGGGCCCCCCTCTTGGCTGCACCCTGTTACACCTTGAGGAGATGACCGAGTAGGCAAAGGCCCTAGGGCCTCACCGTCCTGTTTGCCAAACCATTCTCACTCTATGCTTTAACATCCGTGAATGGTTTAGTGCTCCAAACAAGGAGTCATTAGATCAGACTTGTTTATGACTGACTCCAGGAACCTCCGATCCTGAATAAATTCAAAAGGCAGCTAGAAACGTCCTCTTGCGCCTGGTCCAAGGAGCTACATTAATTGTTGTTGTGATGGACTTATCTACCACTCTTGTTAATGTTAAGACCGTGGTAGCCCAGCACTCGTGTTTAAGGACAGGCAGAAACAACAACCTGAATTTTCTCGGATGACTCTCACATGGGAATTTGCTACTCTGTCTGGGAAGCGGAGCCAAGAGGGCAGGCGATGCCGTTTTTGTGCTGGGGCCGTTGTGTGCAGATCCCAGGAACTCCCTGCTTCCAACCCAAGCTCCCCCTTGTCATGTCCTTCCAACAACCCAGAAGAATCGAGGGGGATTCAGGGACATGGAGGCTGCAGCTGCCAGCTGCCCTCTCACCTTCTCAGGCTGGTGGTGGCTTGGGGCTGAGAGGCCAGATCTCGTTGCTGTAAAAGGAAACCCTGCCGGCCAGTTTTCACATGGCAGGGTCACTTCTGTTATATTGGGCATTCTTGAGATTTCGGTCCAGGGGGCTCCACGTGCCCTAAGACAGTAGGGCTCTGTTTTGATGAGGACCGTATTTCCCAGGGCTTCCAATGTCATCACATACATAGAAAGAGGTTAAACAAAGCAGCTCTTCGAGAAGGTGGTGACTAGCTTAGGAGCCCTAGCAGTCTCAGGCTCTACCCAGCACCCCGAGGGCTGAGATGGTCAGTATCTAGGTGCCTTTGAACCCCATTTGTGGCACACCCATGTTGATAGTGCAGCCCCACACGAAAATGAATTGAACAAGAGAGCAGTTTATTTTCCTTAAGAGACAAGATGACAGTCCAGGAACTGTATGGTAGCTGGTAACTCAGCCCACTTCTGGCTCAGACTCCATTACCCTCAGACTTGTCTCTTTGTCCAAGTGACACAAACTGCTTCGTCACCAACTTTGTATTTCCAGAAGCTGGTTGAAGGATGGAGAAGGAAATCATGACCTTCCCATCTAAGGATATAACCTGAAGTGTCCCACATCACAGAAATGTCCCCATTGCTACACTGAGTGAAAGAGACAGCGTCCTGGGGAGGGTCATCTTTGGCTGGGAAAATCATGTAACATTTATTAAAGTCAGCGTTATAGAAGAGATTGTCTTTCTATGGCCTGCCCTTCAATCAACTAAGTATTATGCACCTGTCTTTGAACCCACAGGCTACACTCATCTCCTCTCCAAAAGGTATAATTCCACATCACCACTCATTTCATGTGTTCACATCAGATGACAGGGCCTTGATATATATACATGCACCTCCATGAGGTCCGCAAAACCTTTTTGGCATGTGTGGTGACCTCTAAATAGAGACAGATCATCCAAACCTTCCCAGACACATGCAAATGAAAATGACTAGTACGCAGTTGTGGAGTTAGAACAAGACAATGCCACCGAAAAATCACACTCAGAAAAAGGTAGAATGGCAAATTCACAGCACTCCCAGGTCTGCTGTGCTTATCAGATCCCACCGCCTGTGCATTTCGGACCTGTCCAGCCTGGGGGTGAAGCCAGCTCAGAACTCCTGGTCTGCTCCCTTACAGTGACGCCCTCACACACTGACTCCGTTTGTCTCTGCATTTCCCCCAGAAAGTTCTTCCTGTCCATTAGCATCGTGACCACACCTGAAATGATCAAGGAGCGTTTGCTCACTTAGTGACTGGTATCAGCACAATCCCTGCTGTTCCTCTGAAGGCACGGGAATTGCAGGACTCACGTAACCTTGGCATCCAGGCTTGAAGTCTCTGTCAACACAGCCCTCTAGAAACTTAGAAGATTCCTAGTAATTTACTTCCAATAAATTCTTTGTGCATGTCATCACCACCAAAGATCTCTAGTAGTTATAGTTGAAACTCGAAAACTTATCTTGTCTATCTAGCCTCTCTGCTAAATCCTCTTTCCTAAGCCAATCAAGGCTACCTGAAGGGATCTAGACAACAGGTCTAGGTGAGAAATACAACCCCTTAATGCCATTTCAGTGACAAGGATGGCTTTCTTTCGCCTAAGACTCTTAAACTGGACATGTGTGAGAACTACCTGAAGGCATCTCTCTCACCAGCCTCTTAGCCAAGTCACAGATATGTTTTAAGTTAAGGTACATACAAAATCTGGTTTTGTATTTTGTAATGGAGGTGGAATGAGGTTCAGAATGGAGTGCAAGCTGAGAAACCCCAAAACCCCTCACAAGCTTAGTTTAGGGGCTGGGAAGAGTGGCAACACAGTGATTAAGAGTTATTTTGTGAAGTGGAACCTCATTGCGGTTTTAATTTGCATCTCTCTGATGGCCAGTGATACTGAGCATCCTTTCATATGTCTAGGTGCTCTCTGTATGTCCTCCTCGGAGAAGTGTTTATTCAGGTCCTTTGCCCCTTTTTTAAATTGGATTATTTGTCTTCCTGGTGTAGAGTCATGTGAGTTCTTTATATATTTTGGAGATCAAAACCTTGTCCCAGGTATCATGGGCAAATATGTTTTCCCATATGGTTATTCCGTTTTTATTTTGCTGATGTTTTCTTTAGCTGTACAGAAGCTTTTAAATTTGATGTAGTCCCATTTGTTTATTCTTTCTTTTATATGCTTTGCCCTAGGGGACATATCAGTGACAATATTGCCACTTTCACACCAGTCAGAATGACCATCATTAACAAATCAGCAAACAGCAAGTGCTAACGAGGTTGTGTGGAAAAGGGAACTATTGGTGGGAATGCAGACTGGTGCAGCCACTGTGGAATTTAGAAAACTATGGAATTTAGAAAACTAAAAACAGAACTTCCTTTTGATCCAGTGATTCCACTGCTGGGATTATACCCTAAACTGAAACGCCAATTCAAAAGAACATATGCACCTCTATGTTCATAGCAGCATTATTTACATAGTCAAGTGCTGGAAACAGCCTAAGTGCCCATCAGTAAATGAGTAGATCAAAAAACTGTGGTACATTTACATGATGGAATACTACTGAGAAGAAAGAAAGATGGGACTTCTACCTTTCATGACAGCAGGGATGGAACTGGAGAGTATTATGCTAAATGAAATAAGCCAGGTGGTGAAAGGCAGATACCATATGATCTCAAGTATAAGGGGAACCTAAACAACCAAACAAACACAAAGCAAAAAGAACAAGATACGTGGAAATAAAAGACAAACTCATAGGGACCAGAGGGAGGGGGGAGGGGGATATTGGGGGGAACAAAGTGACAGTCTGGTCTGACCTTGCATAGAAGCACTCAGCCAGCAAGACAGGACATTGGAACAAACAGACCAGGGTGGGACAGCACCCAAATAATCGGTCAGGGAGAGGATAGTTCCAGGGACTAGAGAGCCATGGGAATAAGTCCCAGGAACTAAGGAGCTGCGGGAAAGAAACACCCGATAAGAGAAGGAAGAAGTAGAGCAGTTCAAAGTAACTGATTACAAGACCACTTACCCATAGTGCCCTTGTTTCTCTCTCTTTCTTTCTTTCTTCCTCCCTCCCTCCCTTCCTTCCTTCCTTCTTCCTTCCTCCTTCCTTCCTTCCTTCCTTCCTTTCTTTCTTTCTTTCTTTCTTTCTTTCTTTCTTTCTTTCTTTCTTTCTTTCTTTCTTTCCTTCTTTCTCTTTTATTTTCTTTGTTTCTTTTCCTTCCTTCCTCTCTTTCTTTCTCCTTCCTTCCTTCCTTCCTTCCTTCTTAAAAACCCGGCGCAGCACCACCTGGACAGGAACTGGCCTTAGCTGGGAACTGGCCTTAGCTCAGCTGTTTCCTTTCCCTTGCTCCTGAGGGACCCCGCTTTCAATAAACTCCTTGCTTTGCTATTAACACCGTGTCTTCTCGTGGTTCCTCAATGGCTCCAATTTCACACAAAAGACCCATGGACAAGGACAATGGGGAGGGGATTGTCTCTGAGAGCAAGGGTTGGATGGGACAGAAGAAAGCGACTGAGCATAGGGGAAACATGGACAACTGCAACCGAACAACAATAAAAAAGTGTTGAGGTGCATAGTTCTTTTGGATTTGTGTTTCAGGGTTCTTAGGGTATAATGCCAGCAGTGGGATTGTTGGGTCAAAAGGCAGTTCCATTTTTAGTTTTCTGAGAACATTCCATACCTTTATCCACAGTGGCTGCACCAGTCTGCAATCCCACCAACAGTGCACCAGGGTTCCCTTTTCTCCACACCCTCTCCAACACTTGTTTGTTGCTTTGTTTATGATGGCCACAGTGTTCATAGCAGCACAATTTACAATAGCCAGGTGCTGGAAGCAACCTAGGTGCCCATCAGTAAATGAATGGATCAGGAAATTATGGTACATTTACACAATGGAATTCTATGCAGCAGAAAGAAAGAAGGAGCTCCTACCCTTCGCGACAGCATGGATGGAGCTGGAGAGCATTATGCTAAGTGAAATAAGCCAGGTGGTGGAAGACAGACACCATATGATCTCACCTTTACCCAGAACCTAATCAACAAAAGAGAAAAGGGTGCAAAATATAATCAGAGATATTGAAATTAAGAACGATCTGACAGTAACCAGAGGGGAGGGGGAGGGGATAATGTGGAGAAGGTTTTCAGGAACAAATATAAAGAACACATGGACAAAATCAAGAGGGCAGGGGTAGAAGCAAGGGAGGGGGATGGGTTTGGCTGGGGTGGGGAGGAGTGCTGGGGGGTAAATGGGACAACTGTAAATGAAAAACAATAAAATAATTTAAAAAATAAGGTTTTTTGAATAAAAAGAAAGAAATACATATTATATACGTTTAAAAGGAGTTACTTTGCATATAAATAACAGCTGGCTGGTTTTATAGAAATGCTACTTGCTAATTGTTATGCCACCAGAGGCGAGGAAGATGGGCTTAACTTCAACTTTCAGCTTCTTACCAGAGGAAGATCACCGCACCCAAAGAGGCAAGGGGGCATTAGGTCCAGAGGCACCAGGCCACACCCACCAGGACTGATAAGGTGGAAAAAACTTTACTGGGCCTGCATGAAAAATCAAAGATCTTGCACAGGATGGAAGAAAACCTGTGAGACATAGAAGATTCGGCATGAGTATTTAAACTGGGCACACATACGTGATTTGCTCTGTTGGATGTGTGGCTTGGGATTAAGAACTGGAAACCACAGAGACACAGCTGATGGTGTTGGAAACTGCGGGAGCTTCGCAGAGTGTGAACGACTGGGAGAAGCCAGAATGCTGAGCAGGAACCTGTCCAGCTAAGCTGCAGATGTCCATTGTTTTCTGAGAGACCATAACTCTGACTGGCCTGATTTGGCAAAAGGAGGCAGGACTGTGTGGGGTTTAGGGGATTTGGGGAAACTGGGGACTTAAAAACAGAATTCTGCCATCATTCCAAATCTGTATAAATTTTAATAAATAATTTCCTTCAATACATAATTTCCTTTCCTTTCACCTAACTCTGGCATTGGTAGTTATATTTTCAGAGACTGGCAATAGAGCCACAAATCTGTTTCAGAGTCACATGACCTGATATTCTGTTACATTTTGTTTTGACTTTCCAGGCTCCTAGTTACCAGCCACTCAGCCAACTTGGAGCTGGGTGCAGCCCATGAGAGAGCCCCATCCTAGCTGGACATACATTCATTTCTCCTGCAACCTAATAGCCAATCACCTGAACTCATTTTTTCCTTGGACCTGTTAAAAGCATCATTATGTACCAATGTATATTGGTGCTCAGGGCTTTTTTCAACATTTTTTCTGGAGCTATGGTACTGGTCAGAGTTTGGTCTGACTTCCAGGATATCATGAGAAGCGTTTTACCAAATCCTTTGGAATAGCACTGCAGCTTTTCAGCCAGGAACATCTGTATTTCCATGGCCTAACTCCACACAGTTCAGGCACCAAACATTACCTATTTCAAGATGTATGATGTGAAGACATTACTTTTGTGTGTCAAAACTTTATGGCAGTTGGGATGTAATTCAGCTGTTTATAACAGAAACTCAAAATAAAACTGCTTAAATGAGACAGAATTTTCTTTCTTTCTAAATAACAATCTAGATATGGGCTATTTCACTTCCAGCACCCATAACTGCAAATCCTGGGAAAACAATGCATCTCTCTAAGCCCAGGAAAAAGCACTGTAACAGGGTGCAGCCCAGAGCGGGGCCCCGAATAGGGATTTGGAATGGGGTCCAGAACCCAGGGTGTCCAGGAAATATTAGAAAGATATATAGGATGTGAGTTGGGGGAAGGGACTCATGGAGCAGGAACATGCAGAGGTATTTTGTACAGCCACAGCCTTGCAGCTAACCCCTGGCATGGTCATTAAACGTATCTATAACATTTAACTAGTTTCATAGGTATGTTAAACAGCTGTGGCCATGCTTTGAGCCAGGGGGATGGAAGTGACTTCCACTCAAGGTGTAACTGGGAGCAGCTCCTCCTGGTCACAGTGCCTGAGTGACAGCTTGGAGAAGATTGGCTCCATGACATGGGGCCACACCTGCCCAGACTTACAATGGCCGCCCAGCAAACCTGGAATAATACAGAAATGCTGGCAGGTGTAACTGGTTCTAGGAGGAGTTGGAAATGAGGGTTCAGAGGAAGGTTGGTGTGGAGATTCAAACCCAGATTCAGCAGCCATGCGAAGGGAGAACCATGAGGCTAAATTTACAATAGCAAAGTGCTGGAAGCAGCCTAAGTGCCCATCAGTAAATGAATGGATCAAACAACTATTGGAAAATTTACACAATGGAATTCTATGCAGCAGAAAGAAAGGAGCTCCTACCCCTCGCGACAGCATGGATGGAACTGGGGAGCATTATGCTAAGTGAAATAAGTCAGGTAGTGAAAGACAAATACCATATGATCTCACCTTTAACAGGAACCTAATCAACAAAACAAACAAACAAGCAAGATATAACCAATGACACTGAAATTGAGAGCAGGGTGACAGTGACCAGAGGGGAGAGGGGAGGGAATTTCAGGGGAAAAGGGGAAGGGTTTACAGGAACAAGTATAAAGGACACATGGCTAAAAACTAGGGGGGTGGAAATGGGAGGGAGGTGGGGAGGGCTGGGGCGGTGGGCTGGGGTGGGAGTAAAAAACAGAAAACTGTACAAGAACAACAATGAAAAAAAAAGAAAAGAAAAGAAACAGAACAGACTGGTGATTGCCAGAGGGAAGAGGGATCGGGGGACTGGGTAAAACTGTCGAGGTATTAAGAACCACAATTTAGTAGTTACCGAACAGTCATGAGGATGTAAAGTTCAGCACAGGAAATATAGTCGATAATATTGTAATAACTATGTAGTGTTAGATGGTAGTTGAAATATTGGGGGAATACTAACTACTATGCTGTACACCTGAAACTAATACAAAATAAAATTGAATGTCACGTGTAATTAAAAAATAAAATAATTGCATACAAATAATTTACTTGTTTTCCTTCCCATCTTTATAAATACCTCTCCCCTTGTTCCTGTCAGTGGAGCCTCTGAACCCCTTTTGGTTTGATACTACCTGATTCCAATAGAAGTTTGCTCCAATAAACTTTTGCAAATGTTAATGTGCCTCAGTTTATTTTAACAAGGCAAACTGAGTAATATTCATTGAGTTATATCAGCTAAAGAACTGATGGTGTTGTTTTAAAATCTGAAGGATTGATCTTTAATTCTGAACTCTTCCAAAACTATACCTTATAATCATGAAGATTTACTTTAAAATGGGAACAATCATCAATTATGACTCATCTGGATGTGACAATTTGAATATCTGAAAGTATTTCAGGGTTAGTTCCTATTTTATAATAGTCTATGCATAGACTTAGCAGTGTCTAGGGCATGACATACAATTACACAAAAATTTATGGACAGAAAGAGACCTATTTATGTCAGAGCTGGGAGGGCCTGCAGGGGGAACACTTGCCCCAACCACTCCTCGTCAATCACCCCAAATGGAAGAGACTGTCTATTATCTAAAGGGAAGACCTGTTCTACTCTGTTTGTTCCAACAGGCAGAAGGAAGATCTTCTCAGTTACAATGCAGCCAATGAAGAGCCACATACTTCAGACCCCCAGTCTCCTCCAATGAGCTCCTTGTTCACCACAGCCCCTCATACTATCCTTTCCTCTGCAGAAGAGTTTTCTCTCCTTTGTTCTCTGGACTCGTACTGGTTTGCTATTAGACAGGAGTCCTGAATTGCAATCCCTTGTTGTTCCTTAATAAACCCATTTTACTGAAGCAGTATCTGGCCATCTGTTTGCTTAAGGTCAAAAAGCACAACTATTAGTTGTCTAGGATGCACTTACACTCAATCACGTGACCTTAAAGCCTTCCTCACTCCATAACCCTAATGATAACTGCAGTTCTTGGTTCAAATGCAATAGCAGAAACATTATAACTCATCTGCGCAGTTTTAAGATTTTGGGTGCTGAAAACATTTTAAAATGTTAATTTTTGTTCAGTGAGCCTAATTATTAAAAAAAAAAAAAAAAAAAGCTCTGTTCCACATCCAGCATGAAGAAGCAAATGCAAAATTTTGGTTTCCCTTTAAAGGCACTTCTCAAAATAAAACTAAAA